>CAUYSK010116924.1:0-10246 GCA_963575035.1 Avahi laniger | reverse complement strand
TTTTTTTTTTTTTGAGACAGAGTCTCACTTTGTTGCCCTGGCTAGAGTGAGTGCCGTGGCGTTAGCCTAGCTCACAGCAACCTCAGACTCCTGGGCTCAAGCAATCCTACTGCCTCAGCCTCCCGAGTAGCTGGGACTACAGGCATGTGCCACTATGCCCGGCTAATTTTTTCTATATATTTTTAGTTGTCCTATTAATTTCTTTCTATTTGTTGGTAGAGACGGGGTCTCGCTCTTGCTCAGGCTGATCTCCAACTCCTGAGCTCAAACAGTCCGCCCGCCTCGGCCTCCCAGAGTGCTAAGATTACAGGCATGAGCCACCGCGCCCGGCCAAGAAGTTAACTATTCTCGATGATTAGCACTTTAACCATTTTTAGTACCACATTACTTGAAGCGCATCATACAAATGATCTTGGCATAGCACTGTTGAACCATTTATTTTGGGATTTATGAATTACATAGGAAATCCAAGATTTTGGATCCAAGTAATTTTAAAGTCGTTATATAAATGTAGTTGTGTGAAAATATGACTGAAAGATCCCTTTTCAGTTTAGGATAAAAGTAATTCTTGGTTTATATTCTATTGACAGATAGGTAATGAAGGTTTGGCTGCTGACCTAACTGACGATCCTGATACTGAGGAAGCACTGAAAGAATTTGATTTTTTAGTGACTGCTGAAGATGGCGAAGGAGCTGGAGAAGCACGGAGTTCAGGCGATGGCACAGAATGGGGTAAGGTGATAAAGAAATAGGGGGTGGGAGGAAATCTAGCCCTTAAAGGTAGATTATTACTAAATACTATATGTGGAGTGTATGCATCTGAATGTATGGTGGCAGTTAAACGGAGAGCAAGGGGAGTGGTATTGAATAATTTCAGGGTATTTTGCACTAATTTATTTAGATTTGGTGATTAAACTGTCTAATGTATGGCTTTTGGTGGATTTTGATTTTTGAAATCTGTCTGGATTTAAAGTTGAAACATTTAATTGATTTGGAAATCCAATTCTCTTCCTCTTAGCTGATTTTTTAAAAATAATCATGTATTCTATTTTAAATAGTCCCATTATTTAATTTGTTAATGTAAGTTTCAAGAAGACTGAACTCTCAGTATGCCCATGTGATGCTGTCTACCTAATTGCAAAGGAATAAAGCTACTAATTTTGAATTATAGATCTATATTGAGCAAGATTTAATGAAGATATTAAATGTTATTGCATATAATATTCAGTGTGCAAACGTTAGGGCCTAAACTTTGCAAGTGGTACATAATGCTAATAATAACCCAGCCATAATTAAAAGGGAGAAAACAGTTCTATATGTACAGGATTAAAAACCTCTTTAGGAAGTAAATTAAAAATGTAAAAAAATATTTTAAGGTAAAAGCTGACATCCATTATGTTTTTCCTATTAAATATGTTTATTTAATCCTCATTTAATATCAGCATGTTATCTGGTAGGTAGAAAAAAGTGTATTTACTGAGCTTTATTGGAGAAGGTTATTTTTAACACATCAAAGTTTTCCTTAATTACTAGCAAGAGAAATTATCATTGGATTTTTTAAAAAGTACTTTGGTGATAGGAAACACACTTGGGTTAAAAATTGCATCATTTATATATTAAAATGGAATATTGCTAATTGTAGGAGGTAGATAATAGATAATATATTTATTGACTATTTTGATATAAAAATGAATCAAGTACATAAAATATTTGAATTTTGCCACCAGTTTTCTCCTTGTTTATAATTTTCAAGCGTTGTTTTCAAACCTTCAATTCACTATTCTCCTAAGTGGAAATAGAACAGGCACATTAATTCAGAACATGGGAAAACTTCACAATTAGTTGTTAGACTTTACATTTTTGAACATATTATTTGAAAATGGCTGTATTCTAGAGGTGTACTTCTTAGAATTTAGCATTGCCTCAGGAGAAACAGTAAAAGTATCTAAGTTTTCTTTTAGTTTCTTGGTGCAGTCCATTAGTGCTGGAAATACCTTATCTTTTTCCAGTAATTTTAAAAGTACTGTTTATTTTTTCCCAATTATTTCATAATTATATAATATGTAAAATTACATAAATATATAATTATAATACAAGTCTGTTTTAGAAGACTTAGAACCTACAAATACATGTGAAGATAAAAATTACCTATAATGCTACTATACAGAGAGAACCATGCTTAACATTTATATAAATATATGTATATATTATTTAATTAACAAAGGATTTTGCTATATGCTGATTTGTAACCTATACTTTTCACTTAATAGTAGTTCTTCAGCATCATTTTTAATAACTACTTAACATTCTGTCAATATGTGCCATGATTTTATTTAACCAGGGCCCTACTGATGCACATTTAGATTATTCTTATTTTAAAAAAATCAAAGTAATTTATAAAACATCTCTTTAGCTAAATCTTGGCACACATTCATTCCTATTCTGTTAGCATTAAGTTGCTACAAGTTTAACTCTTAGTCAAAAGGATAAACAAATATTTTAGGAATTTAATTTGTTTAACACGGCATTAATCTCTTTAATAAAAGTACCATATAATGTACAACTGATTGGTCCTTCTGTCCAAAGACTTTTGACTATAAAACAGAGTTTCAAGAAATGAATTAGTGAGTGACAGCTGTCAATACTTTCTTTACTTTTTATCATCAGTATTTGACAGTGACCTGGATCCCCTGTGTGAATAGAAGTAACCAACAAAGTCTCTTACTTCCAGACAAGACTGAAACATTATCTTTAAAGCATTTTAAGTTCTTGATGAAGGAAAAGAACTCTTTTAAGTACAAAATGATTCATGTAGTTTTTTTCTGTAAGAAATGACAGCTGTCAAGGGATTTATGTAGTGTTTCTGAAGTTCGTTGTTTCTACTCAATGAGTGTCATAGTCATTTTTTTCCGAAACGAAGGTGGATATACAAACACTCTTTTATTTAATTCATTTACTAAAATTTTGAATATATTTATAAATGGGAAAGTGGTAGTTTTCAGATTTAAATTATTGGGTAAAGGACACAGACTTTTTTAAAGAAGAAAATCTTAATGAAACATACTTCAGTATTTTTGCACATTAGATTATCAATGTTTTTTTTTTTATTTTGTATACGAGCAGTCTGCTCAGTTATCTCTGATGTTATTTTTTATTTTGTATACTAGCAGTCTGTTCAGCTGTCTTTGATTTTGAATGCTTTTGTGTTATGAACCACTGCTTTTTAGAAAGTTTTTGATCTTCTTTTTCCTCTGTCATCTATATTAGGTAATCTAATTTAATATTAGTAATTTTTAGTTCTCATAATCAAAAATATCAGTTGGCATTTCTAATTTTGTTTTTTCTCTCATGGAGACTAGGCATTTTAAGAATGTTCACTTATTTTTTCCCACTCTTTGAAACTGATCTGTATAAAGTTATAGGATTACAAAATACAGTTAGTACCTCAGTGGTTTTAAATACAGTGACTAAAGTTTCGAACATGTGAATAAAATTAGTTACAAATTTATGCTACAGTTAGTAGATTTGTGTAATTCCTCTGCTTTGGTAATCAGAATTATTATAATAGAATTTCATGTTTTTGTAGTTTTGAGTTACCAAGAGTCAACTTTTTTGTGCGTATTTGTGTTTTCTTTTAAACAAAGTTCCTATAATTGATTCAACCTCATTTCTTGATATTTTTTTCCCCCTAGATTTTTTAAAAACAGGATTAATATGTAGAAGATTATGCTGCCTCTTCCCTTTTGCTCTTAATCTATTTCTTATAAGCAATATCAAATCAGCTGTTACTTACCAGGCAAGTTTCAGGATGTTGTTCGTGCACATATGCATTCACCAACCTGTTCCTTGCACTGCCTAAGTTTACCTTTGTTTTCTAGATTTGAGGTTATCTTGCAAGTAATATTTGTTTTTTTCCTTAAGCTCATCCTTTTTTTATTCCCTTTGCTTTTTCACTGCACTCTCTTTGGCTACTTTAGTTAGAGCTATTCTCAGCTTCATTCTCTCTATAAAGGTCTTTTTAAAAAGTTTGTCTTAAATTTTTCTGTTCTGTCTAATTTCCTGTATAAAATTTATGTAACTTAAGGTTTTTTTGGGTCTCTGTGAGGTTTAAAAAGTATTTCCTCAGAATGTGTCAATTTGTCTTGCTGTAAATAGTTGATCATAAGAATTGTTAGCTTCAGTAAGATGAGCACAAATGTTTAATTCCTTAGATTACATTTTCCTTGTTGTATTTAGTAAGTTGACAGAAGGGTTCCTGATGTAACATAGTTTTCAGGAAACTTCATGATTAGAATACATGAAAAGTGAATTTTCACTTTAAATCAGAATCATAACTATTGCAAACAGTATCACAGTTTGCAGGTTTGGCAAATAATCTTACATGTAAATTTAAGTCTTGAGTAACCTAGTTTCAGGTAATTCAAGTTAGCAAATTAACTTAAAGGTTTGGATTTAACTTTTCACATACCACCTATGATAATAGGTAATGTAACCATTAGGGAAAAAGTGATGATAATTATAGTAGGAAAGACTCACAGTACAGTAAATATTTGAATTTCTGTGTGCCATTCAAATTAGAAAATTTCTTAAATTTACTACATATAGCAATATCTAAAGGAATAAAGGCTTTTTATGTCCACTCTATAGGTTAAGTCTGAAGCCTAGAGAACTTCTAAGACTTGTGAGCCAAAATATACTGAATTATCAAAAATTTGACAACTGTGTTTTCCCTGAAATCTCTTTTCGGTCTCATTGATTGACTTAGCATATGTGTTTTGGTATAATTTTTATTTAATAACAGGCCTATATAAACTCCTACTTGTTCTGTAACAGAGTGTTAAACTTCCTAATAACATGGCTATTTTAAAACTAAACAAAGGAAGGAAAAACACTCAATATTTAAAATAATTCTCAAAGACCTTATTTGTATACTTCCTCTTTTTAATGCTGTTTTTTCTAGTTTGCTATGAGTAAATCTTTTTCTAGGCACATGTATTTACTTAAATATGGATTTATTATTCAGCTAAAGTAGCTCAAGTGTCATCTTTAGCAGATGTACAGATGTATGTTTTCACTTCTCCATGCTTGTCACTACTTTTACCCTAAAAAAATCAATTCTAAAAAAATTCTTCAGTGGAATTTGAGTGTTTTTTGTTTTGTTTTGGTTTTGATTTTTTGATTTGTGTTGTTTTCAGTTTTTTTTTTTGCTAATCTTAGTTGTAGACCAATGGAAAAAGGTAATGAGATGTTGAACTATTTGGGTGGGGTAGGGCAGAGGTGGTATTCTCTGAATGCCTTGTATGATTATTTGAGACTTTGTATTTTGGAAATATATATGTGTATTATATTGGACTAGAATGCCTCTCCTTAGTACGGTTATCCTGTGCATGCAGAATCAGTGTGACAGAGGTGCATGAATATTGTCATCAATGAAACAGCACTGACCTTTCCAGCTTGCACTTTTATGAGTAGTTTGCATGTAATTCATTCATTTGCTTTTATAATGCTGGCTGAATACTTTTTTATTAACATTTTTATAAAGATGCAGTGATCTTTTTTATAATATTAAATTTCTAATGTCAGTAACTGAATGATAACCTTCAAATTTGTCATTCACTGAAGTGAAGCACCATTTAACTGTCATTGGTATTATGTTTAGAAACTTACGATATGGGCACTTAGTTTGAGTTGTTGAATACCAAAACTGAGACTGCACCTTTAAAATATTTCAAGATGCTGTTAGTACATTTTTATTATGATTATGTAAAGCTATAACAGTTTACTGCCAACAGCTTGCATTGCCAACTGCTGATTTTTTTTCTTTTAATAATATGCTGCATGTAGATAAAGATGACCTCTCCCCAACTGCTGAGGTTTGGGATGTAGACCAGGGACTAATAAGTAAACTGAAGGAACAGTACAAGAAGGAACGAAAGGGGAAGAAAGGGGTGAAGAGTAAGTGCAGATTCTGACTATTAAATTTTTGTATACCAATATTGAGAAGAAAATTATTCAATTCTGTTTTTTTATGTAATTTTATTTTTTGTTTCATAAAGGGGGCAACTAACTTTAAACTTTGTCTGTTGTATATTTGAAATTTTTTGAATATAATTTAGGGTATGTTATTGATCAGACACAAAATCATTTAAAATGTGTTGGGTAAGGGTGAAGGAAGGATTTTGAGTTGTTTTTTTCTTTTAAACCAACTTGTAAAGAATATTGGCCTTGGAGTTAAAAATAATAAAAATTTATTCAAAAGGGATAAAACTATAAATTTCTCTATTTTTGATACATAGGGTATTATAGCTACAACCAACTCATATCCAGGTTACATTTTTTAGTTTGGGATTCCTTTAAATATAATTAAGTAGGAACTTTTCTGCTTTCTGTTCTTAATCCAACCACAAACAGCAACAGCAAAAAAAAACAAAAACAAAAACAAAAAACCTCGTAGGGTTTGTTTGGTCAATAGCTGGATGTCTTATGATGCCTGGATGTATTTTTCACTATTGTGTCTTGACCAGTATAATTATTAAAAGTATAAATGCATTTATAACCCCTCTCTCAAAGAAGTAATTCATTTCCATTTTGTGAATCAACCTTAGGCCATATGAAAAACATCCTCACACCTGTGAGTATTTAATGGAGAGACTGGAAACTTATTTTTGGGAAACTTTATTTTGAACTGGCCATTGACTCCTGCTAGTCTAACTTTTTTGATTATATCAAGGAGATACTAGTGTGTGACAAAGGCAGAAACCATATAGGCATTCTTTCATACTTCCTTTGGCGACAAATACATGCATTTATAAAATGGCAAGTAAAATGGAAAAGGATATGAGTTTCCTTCAGTAAAGCATTTTTTGAGTTTAATTTATTGTGGAGGCTAATAAGAGTTTTGGGGATTTTACCTATTACACAATTTTCTTTTATAACTTTATGCTAGTTTATGTTATTGCATGTGAGTAAAAAGACACAAACCATTCTTTAAGTGTACAGTGAAGTGAACTGCTTATTGTATTTAAAAACATTTGGTTCTGGGCTGGGACTGTGTTCAGTTCCTATATCATTTACTTATAATGTATGCATGTTGAGTATAACAGTACTTTTGTGTGATTGACTATTTTAGTATAGACAAAATGATATTAGAATTTTAGAGTTTAGTTTTTTCTTTCAAGAAATGAGATAGTTTATTTTAATGTTGGATTACTTATTTTGTATATGTTATCATACTGATTTAATCTGCTGAAAGTTTTTTTGGAAATATTACTTGATGTTGCTTCTTATTTAAAATAGAAGTATCCCATTTTTTCTGCTGATAGACTATGTTTAGACCTACATCTTTTTGAGGTATAGCAATAGATACAAGTTGGTGCAAGGTTTTTTCTGTAGGCTTTTAATTTTTCTAAAAAGTTTTTTTAATTAAAAAATACCTGTTTATGAAATATTAGAAACAGATGAACTTTTTAAAATCCTCATATAGAATTTAAATTTATTTTTTAAATTGGGCCATAATACACACAATTTTATAATTTAGCTAACAGTTCATAGAAAACATTTTATGTCAACAAATAATTTTTTTGTATATGTTTTTAATTTTTTTTTTCAACCAGTATTGGAGAACCTAATTTGTAAATTGGGTAAAAGAGCTGCTGTGATTCAATCAGGATCTAAGAATCCTGGTTCCATAATTTAAGGATCTCATGGCTCAATAATATCTTATGGTCTAGATATGTATTACATTGTTCAGTCCGGTCCCCTTTAATTTTGACTTTTTTTTTCAAAAAATTAACTTTATGTAATCATAAAAATAGCACCTGCTTGTTATTTAAACAATATAAGAAGTATGTAGGCATACAAAGAAAAAATAAAAAGTAAAATTCCCTGTAATCCTACCCCTCAGTCTTTATACATAAACCTCCTTTTTAATATTTCAACTAGAATATCATTATATCGTTTTTTAATTCATTGTTTCTTTCTTGATGTTTTATAGTCCTCTGTTGTTTTTTGTTGTTGTTGTTCTGTTGCCAAGGCTGGAATACAGTGGTGTCGTCATAGCTCATTGCAACCTCAAACTCCTGGGCTCAAGCAATCCTCTTGCTTACTGAGTAGCTGGGACTATAGGCGTGTGCCACCATACCCAGCCAATGTTTTATTTTTTTATTTTTTGTATAGAAAGGGTCTCACTGTGTTGCCCCAGCTGATCTTGAATTCCAAGCCTCAAGTTATCCTCCTGCCTTGGCCTGTCAAAGTGCTAGGATTATAGGCATGAGCCACCGCAGCCAGCCTATGTTTTGTATCTAAAACATAATTTTGGTGGTATTTCATTTTGTGAATTTAACCTAACCTTCATTAGTTAAACCTTTAGATTGTTTTAATTTTGAAACACTTTTGTAAACATCACCATCTTTAATGTTACTTAAATAAGTAGATACTAGGGTAAGCATTCTAACAAAGTGTCTCAGGAAAAAATAATTAAGAAATAATAAATTATGTTTCTTTTTTATACTTTATGAAATTCTGTAAATTAAAACCTTTTTGCTCTTGAATACAGCGTTCACTGTGAAAATGTTGGCTCTGAATCCCTGGCATGCAGATAAAATTTAAGAAATTTTGTGCTTTATGGATCACAAACTTCTCACGGTCTTAATTCAAGTAGATCATCATATTAATGCTAAAATATTATTTTAAGGTGATAGTTCAAAAATTTTCTTAGCATTTTTATTATCTAGTCTTTGTTGATTTTTATTCTGGTTTCTTCTACATGTAGCTTTGAACAAGTTGGAATAATTCATGAACTCTATAGCCTTTTGAGTTCTTTCTTTAAAAAATGTTTATAATTGACACATAATAATTGCACATGTTTATTGGGTACAGTGTAATATATCAATACATTGTATAATGATCAAATCAGGGTAGTTAGCATATCCATAATTTCTTTGTGGAGATAGTATTCAGCATCCTCTTTTCTAGCTGTCTTTAAGTATATATTATTATTATTAGCTATAGTCACCCTATTGTATAACAGAGTTACAAGTTTCTACAGATTATTTTCCTCCATCTTCTTAGAGGGAAGAAAACTGTTTGCTAACTTACCATATATGGAATCAACAGATGTCATCTAATCTAAATGTCTTTTTTATTCCTTTTTGAAGGGAAAGAGAAAAATGGCAAAACATGTTGACTTTTTAACTTTGTAAAGACTCAAGATTTGATTCTTAGTGGAAAGGCTTCTAAAATCAAGTGCTAAGCTAAAGTTTCTGTGTCTTCTGGTTTGTTGACTCCACTCTTCTTTTTCCCCCGCCCGAGGCAAGAAGAAATGGGTTAAAAGTGACACCTTTGCCTTGAAGTGTAGAACCCCCTTCAGTGTTTCTTTCTTACTAAGTGAAATATACTTAAAAGATGTATTAATACTGTATTTATTAATACTTGTAAAATTCAAGACTACCAAACTAAAGAGGCTTGATGCAGTTATTTTGGTTTCAGGCATCAAAGGGTTAAGCTTCCTTTTCTTTTTAACATTTTATTTTGACATAATTTCTTTTTTTTGTCCCTTCGTTTTGAGGCTGGATCTCATTGTGTTGCCCAGGCTGGCCTCAAACTCCTGGACTCAAGCAATCCTCCCTCCTCAACTTCCCAAGTAGCAGGGACTACAGGCACAGCGCGTACTCAGCTTGACATAATTTCTGATTTAAGAAAAATTTGCAAAAACAGCGCAGAAAATTTCATATACTTTTTATCCAGGTTCCCCAAATGTCAACACTTTACCACATTTGCTTTATCCTTTTCTTTCTGTAAATGTGTACATTTATTTTTGTGAACAGTTCAGAAAACTGAGTAAGTTGTAGACATGGTGCCCCTTAAATACAGATATGACCTAGCCACTTGTTTGATCATAGTACAATGATGAAAATCAGGAAATTAACATTAATACAACAGTAATATCTAACCTAAAACCTAGTTTTCTTTTACTTTTTAATTAAATTTCTAAGTTTTCTATAATTTGGGGGGAGAGTGAGGGAAAGTTCTAAATTAATTAATCTTTTGTAAAATTCTTGGGCTGGTTGCATTTTTCTAGCTTTTTATGGTCTCCATTTTTGCTATATTTTTTTTTTTTTTTTGAAACAGAGTCTCACTTTGTTGCCCTGGCTAGAGTGAGTGCCGTGGCGTCAGCCTAGCTCACAGCAACCTCAAACTCCTGGGCTCAAGCGATCCTACTGCCTCAGCCTCCCAAGTCGCTGGGACT
>CAUYSK010116921.1:0-41883 GCA_963575035.1 Avahi laniger | reverse complement strand
TTTGTGGTTGCTGTGAGCTTGGTTGATGCAATGCCCCTCAAGGCCAGCCAACCCTGTGAGACACTGGTCCAAAAAAAAAAAAAAAAAAGAATCAAAAGGACATTCTAAAAGTGAAATTAAGGAAAATACAGTATCTGAAATTAATTCATTGAATGAGTTTAATAACAGATGGGTCATAGCAAAAGACAGGATTAGTAAAATGAAGATTAATGGAAAACAACCCTGTTAAAATCCAAATAGAAAAATGGAGGAGGGGAGATGCAGACCGTAAGAGTACTCATCCTAATTAAACAATAAGGTTTCCATTCTTTGGTAGGGTTGTAGTCACTCTGCTCTTGACCAAGTACAAAAAACCCTACAATAACATAAAATTGAATATGCAGACGGTCCTCAACTTAGGATGGTTCTGACTTACAATTTTTCGACTTCATGATGAAGTGAAGGCCATTCACATTCAATAGAAATTGTACTTCAACTATCCTTAGGCATTCTATTTTTCACTTTCAGTACAGCATTCAATAAATTATATAAGATATATTCAATACTTTATTGTAAAACAGGCTTTGTGTTATGATTTTGCCCAACTGTAGGTTAATGTAAGTATTCTAAGCACATTTCAGGTAAGCCAGGCTAAGCTATGATGTTCTGTAGGTTAGGTGTATCAAATGCATTTCTGACTTAGGATATTTTCTACTATTGGGTTAAGTTCAGGAGCATCTGTACTGTGATGGATGATTGCCTCCTGGTTTCCACCTGGCCACTAATCTCATTTCATCAACATAATAATACAATGCCACATTTCATGCCATCAAAATTTTGAATCCAAGTAATAGTGTTATGGTTTTACTGAAATTGGGGGAAAATACAACCACAGTATGAAGAGTGGAATGTCAGAGTAAGATAAGACTAGAGAATAATAATCCAACCTTTATGTTAAAGATGACAATACTTGAAAAATCCAGAGCAATAAAAATCATGTGCTGAGCCACCAAAGCTACTTAGAAACTGACTGGGGACCACAACAGCAGCCTCCTGACTCCAGTTCAGTTTTCTGATTCTAGCACAAGGTCAGTCCAAAGTCACATCCAATGCAAAAATCAAAGTTCTTGATGAAATATTGCAATTTTTATGGAAACCTATCGTTTTTGACAGTAATGGAAAAAAACCACTGATAGTGATACCAAATACAGCACACTATGTACTCATTCCCTCTAACCATGTAAGTATGAAAAACCTGCTATTGTCAGGCACACTGGCTCTATAATCCCATCTCAAGGCCTTCCTCATAACATGGGTAATAACATGCATAATATCATATACAATGGTGACCGAAGGAAAAGATCCCACATTGCCATCCCTGGATGTAAAGGAGGACAACCCTGGTTGGATTCTTGGTCTCCAGTGCACAAGGTGTTCCCTCAATGAACATGGCATTTTACTCTCCACAGCTGTTAAGGAAAAATATTACCTGTTCTTTCAATCCTGTATAAATATGAGGCACTGGGATTAGCTGAAACAGTCATACACCTTCCTCTTTAGGAAATTCACTAGGACCTGCTGTCTCTGTCCATCATGTTTTCCTGGAATCCAAATACCTGCCAGGTTTTTTTTTTTCATTGTCAAAACAGAGTACAAGCCCCTCACAATAAGAAAATGTTGATAACATGATTAATCAGGAACAAAACTGGAATATGTACAAAGCACACAAGTCACTTTAAATATTTTCCAATGTAACAATTAGTCGTCAAAGGATAGGAGAGTGAGTGATTACCATCTAGTCCACCTTAAATGTGTATGCTCTAAAATCTCCATTTAAAAGCCAATGTATACCCATTAACACCGTTCAGTGTATACCACCTCAGGCTTCTCCTAAAAGTACCACCTTGAATTCATTAGTTGTTTCTCTATCACCTCAGGCTTCTCCTAAAAGTACCACCTTGAATTCATTAGTTGTTTCTCTATCACCGCCTTCCCTCAATTCAAATACACTTCTTAACGAGTGATCCCCCATAGAACTTAATCACTGTCCTACATGGCTATTTCAAACAGCTCAACATTTATTTATGCTTTTCATATAGCTTTTGCCAGTATTTTAACCTTACACAGGAGGATATGTGGGTTTGAGAAAAAGATTAGTATGTACACACTCATTTATATATGTGTACATGTGTGTCTATATGTACATACATACCACATATTTATGCATCAGCAAATGTAACTTAGAAAGAATTCATGTTATGTAACGTGTTGGGAATTCAGTATGTAAAATGTCTTTCCTATGATATCAAACTAGCTCTTTTAAAAAAACAAAGCATAAGTACCCACAAGTGCTATCTCAATTAGTATCCTATTTCGGTCTGTTAAAATACCTTGATTTGGTAAATTATTAAAGCTCAGATAAAAATATTGATTTGTTTCAAATTGCTGTAGTCTTCTAAAAATACTGAATTATGACCTGAGCAAATGCTGTCATTAAGTAAACACTATACAGAGATCCAGTAAGAAACTGATCTATAAATAAGGTATGGTGAGGTTAAGAACTAAATCTTTTGTTCTCTAATAAAAGGAACAGCATGCCGTGAAAAAATGCTTTCAGAAGTTTACTTTTTAACATAAGTTAAAAATTCTAGAGGGGAATTGGTGTGGTGAAAAAAAAAAAAGAAAAAAATTCTATTTTCACCCACAAATAGCACAGCTGTTATTTCAGCAGAGGATTACTTAGGCTGTGGATTTTTCATACCTCCAACTGTGTCAGTGGGAGGTCACTGAACTGTCATGAGCTGTCTTAAGTCCCTTTAGGTGCCTCCTATTCTTTTAATGCCTTTCGGTCACTTCGCTGTTTGGCTAGGATTAGTAGAAATGGGCATAAATGAGGTAAAATTTATATCTGCTTTCTTTTAACTACTTCTAACAACTCTACTAAAAAACAAATGTATACTAAAACCAACTTCTGGAAAAAGCTCAGACCTACCCATGTGTTATTATACTATCCCTGGAAAACTGGGATTATGTTATATATATTTTAACATATTTCAATTAAGTTCCTACATTATATACCATGACTATACTTCTTCCTAATGTATTCTAGTCCTCAAAAAGGATCCTTTTAATGGGTGGTAAATCAGATATATTTAAATTCATGTTTCCACTCCGAATAGCTTGTAACAGCTGGAAAAGCACATAGACATTAAGATTGGGTAAACGACTGTTTCTGAGCAGAATATCTTAAATTTTCACACATGGTGAGGAAGAACATCAATGAACAGCCCAAATCAAAATCAATCAGATCTCTTTTCATTTCCTGACATTCTCCTCTCCCAGAAATGCCTTTTCAATCAGCTGCTAGACACAAATCAATGGCAAATACTTGAGAGTGCTCCACAGTGACAAGGTCCCAATGCTCAGAGCTGTCCATAGCAGCTTCCAAAATCAAAAGGGAAAAAGGTTTCTTTTTTCTCCATTACTGAAGAGCTCCTTTCCCATCCCAGTGCCAATGGTATTCCACTTGGCCAGCCCAAATTAGGGAAATTGGTGATGTCTTAAATATGCTTCAGATAAGAACTAAAGCTGGGTGCAGTGGCTCATGCCTGTAGTCCCAGCTACTTGGGAGGCTGAGGCTTGGAGTCCAAGAGTTAGACCAACCTGGGCAACATAGCAAGATCCTGTCTCTAAAAAAAAGGGGTGGGGGTCAGGATTTGAGAAGAGGGCCAAAGAAGGATGCTAGGAACCATGGGGCCATCTCAAGCTCATGTTAAGTTATAACTAGATCCATGAGTATGGGTCAAAACTGTCCTCCCTGCTGGTAACCTAAGTGCAATCAACTTTCTGGGCTTAGCCTGGTTTAATCTGCTATTCCTGCTCCTAAATAAGTAGACTGCTTGCGAAAATGGGTGCAATTATTCTCCTCTCCCTATCCATACTCCTTGCAAAGTGACAACAGGTCCTCCCTTCAAGAGATGGAATCCATTTCCTTACCTCCTAAATCAGGGTTGGCTTCATGACTTGCTTTGGCTAACAGAATTCAGAAGAAGTAACCTTGTTCCAGTTGCAAGTGTAGACCTCAGGTGGACTTACACCTCCTTACTCTCTTTGAACCTTGCCAGCTATGGTGTGAACAAGACGGGGCTAGCCTGGTTACAGATTAAAGAGAAGCTTAGGCCATCCTAGAAGAGACAGCCCCCAATCCACCCAGCAAACCGTAGATGTGAGTGAACCTGGCCCAGGTCAGAAGACCTGCCCAAATTCAAAGAACCACCCATCTGAGTCCTGCCTGAGTTGCCAACCCACAGAATCAAGAGCTAAATAAATGGTGGTTGTTTAAAACCACTAACTAAACTAACATTGCGGTGGTTTGCTAAGAAGCAAAATCTAACTGATATAGTAAGAGATGGGTTCTTCATGAATTCATTCATTCCATGAACATTTATGAAATACCTTCTATATGTCAAATAGTGCCCCAGTAGTTACTGGGGATACAAAGATTAACACTCAGTAGTGCCTGAAATAATGAAGTCACTTCCTCTAACCACACTGAGAGAGAATACTGAAAGGCTCAAAAGAGGCCACATCTGAGTTGGTTTTTTAAAAGAAAAACAGTAATTTGCCAGGTAGATAGGCAGGGATACAAGAAGTAGAAGAAACAGGATATGCAAAAGCATAGATGCAGGAAAAAACTCAAGGAATGTTCTAGGAATGGAAAACAGTTTAAGACAGATGATGGAGCGTGGGGAGAAAATGGCAGATGACCAAGCAGGAAAAATAGACTGAAGGCAAATAATGAAGGGTTTCATATTATAAATCATGCTTAGGGATCTGAATGCCTCCGGTAGGCATTGAAGAGCTACGAATTGTTTTTAAGTAAGAAATGGCAAGGTTAAATCTGTGTTTTAGGAAAAGAAAACTGATGACAAGTGGAAAATGGATTAGAGGCAGGAGCACAAATCAGGGAGATCAGATCAGTTGCGAGGCTATTACTACAATCCTAAAGGGGGACTGAAGAACCTGAACCCCAAGGTAGTGGAAACAGGGAAGAGGTATCTACGAAAGATGTTTCAGAGACAGGAAAAGACTTAGCAGCCTTGACGACCAACTAAATATGGGCTGTGAGGGTGATAAAAGTTGTGCGGGAGTATCAGGGACAGCGCCAAGATTACTACTTGAGAATCCTAGATGAATGGTAAATACATTAATTAAGATGAGAAAGCAAAAAAGCAGACCGGAGACGACCAACACGTGTTTTGTATGACGGCACCTGTGTAACACCCAGAGAGAGATGTCCAAGGCAATTCACACAGATCTGGACCCTGAGTTGAGGGACTGGTAGTGCAGGAGATAAAGACCTAGGGGTCTGGAGAACATGGGGCAGGCAAAGGGGGACAGCTAGAAACAGGAAAGTGAATGTGAACACAGGGAATTCCAGGAAAAGAAGAAGAGAAACAGCTCGTGAATGGCAGAATCCTGAGGAGCTAAGGAAAGCAGCCGGACCAAACAGCAGAAATTGTCCCTGGGGATGGACGTAGGGAGGGGAAGAATCATTCAGCGAGCATAGATTGCAACTGAGAAAGCATGGATACCCATCCATTTAGCTTCATTGATTCTTGTAGCAAAGGCATACTGTGCTCTCCCCTACGGTTCCTCCCACTTGAGAGGGGCCCTGAGTATTATGTAATCAGTGCCAGGGAGAGACAGCAATAGAGGCCACTTGAGTAATAGCATTGATATCCATGTACTTTAATGAAAAACACATTTTTTTCAAACCCCTTTTCTGCCACTTGCTGCAGCAAAGAATATCACAAACTTTCATTCTTAGGACATATATTTGAAATATGCTTACAGTTAATTTACTGTATCTTCCAAACAGATTGTCTCCATATGTTCTTAGTAACTAAAAAGGTTTTAAAAAATAACCCTAAAGCAGGCAAAGATTTCGTAAATGGAACACAAAAAGCAATAGTCATAAAATTGGCCAGGTGCAGTGGCTCATGCCTGTAATCCCAGCACTTTGGGAGGCCGAAGTGGGAGGATTCCTTGAAGCCAGATGTTCAAGACCAGCCTGAGAAACATAGCAAGACTCTATCACTACAAAACATTTTTTTAAATTTGCCAGGCATGGTGGCATGCACCTGTATAGTCCCAGCTACTCAGGAGGCTGAGGATGGAGGGTAACTTAAGCCCAGGAGTTGAATGTTACAGTGAGCTATGATCATGCCACTGCACTGCTGCCTGGGTGACAGAGCAAGATCCTGTCTCAAAAAAATAAACTGGTAACTGGACTTAGCACTAAGTCATCAAAAGATACCATATACCATTAAGACAGTAAAAAAGGCTGGGCACAGTGGCTCACACCTATAATCCTAGCACTGAGAGGCCAAGGCGGGAGGATCATTTGAGCTCAGGAGTTCAAGACCAGCCTGAGCAAGAACGAGACGCCGTCTCTACTAAAAACAGAAAGAAATTAGCTGGACAACTAAAAATATACAGAAAAAATTAGCCGGGCATGGTGGCACATGCCTGTAGTCCCAGCTCCTCGGTAGGCTGAGGCAGGAGGATCGCTTGAGCCCAGGAGTTTGAGGTTGCTGTGAGCTAGGATGACGCCACGGCACTCTATCCTGGGCAAGAGTGAGACTCTGTCTCCCAAAAAAAAAAAAAAAAAAAAAAAAAAACCACAGACTGGAAGAAAATACTTTTAATACATACATGTGACACAGGACTCATTTGCAGAATATAAAAGAATTCTTATAAAGAAGTAAGAAAAAAAAACAATTCAAAAAACAGGCAAAAGATTTGAACAATCGCTTCACAAAAGGATATCCAAATGACGAAAAGTATAATTCAATGTCATTACTCACCAGGAAACAAATTAAAACCACAAGGATCACCTCACACCCATTAGGAAAGACAATACCAGATAACAAGTGCTGGTGAGGACATGGAGAAATTGAAACCCTTGTTCACTGCTGTCGGAGATGTAAAATGGTGCAGCCACTGTGGAAACAGTATGGTGGTTCCTCAAAATATTAATAATTATTGTGATCCAGCAATTCCACTTCTGGGTATGTACCAGGAAGAACTGAAAGCAGGGACTTGAAGAGACTTGTACATCGATGTTCATAGCAGCATTATTCACAATAGCCAAAAGGTGGAAGCAGTGCCCACTGACAGATGAATGGACAACCGAAATGTGGTCTGTGTATACACACAATGGAATAATATTCATCCTTAAAATGAGATTCTAATGCAAGCTACAACATGCCTAAAACTTAAGGATATTATGCTAAGTGAAATAAGCCTGATTTGTCAAAGGACAGTTTTTTTTTTTTTTTTTGAGACAGAGTCTCACTCTATCACCCCAGTGGGTGACAGCAACCTCAACCTCGGGGGCTCTAACGATCCGCCTCCTGAGTAGCTGGGCCTGCAAGTGTGTACCGCCACATCCAGCTAAAAGTGTGCACCACCACGCCCAGCTAAATTTTTCTATTTTTGGTAGAGACAGGGTCTAACTCTTACTCAGGCTGGTCTCGAACTCCTGGCCTCAAGCAATCCTCCCACCTTGGCCTCCCAGAGTGCTAGGATTACAGGTGTGAGCTGACGTGTCCAGCCAGGACAGATACTGAATGGATCCAATCCAATTATATAAGGTACACCTAAAGTATTCAAATGCATAGAGACAGAAGGTAGAATGGTGGTTGCCAAGGGGCTAAAGGGGAAAAGGGACATTACTGTTTAATGGGTACAAAGTTATAGTTTTGCAAGACAAAAAGTGTTCTGGAGACAGATCGTGATGATGGTTATACAACAATGTGAATGTACTTAATGCCACTAACTTTATACTTAAAAATGGTTAATATGGCAAATTGTACGTATGGGTATTTTACCACAATTAAAAATAATAAAATATTGTTTCACAACTCACAAGGAGATACCAGTATACCTCCACCAAAATAGCTAAAATTAAAAAGACAGATAAAACCAAGTGTTAATTAAAATGTAGAGCCAACTAGAATTCTTGTACACTACTGGTAGAATTTAAATTGATATAAATACTTTGGAAAACTGTTTGCAAAATCTACTAAAGCTAAATATGTCTACCCTATGACCCCCAAATTCCATTGCGAGGTATGTGCCCAGAGAAATAAGTGGTCATGTGCATCAAAAGACATACAGGATGTTCATAGCTGCTTTATTCATTAGCCAAAAATTGGAAATATGATCCAACAGAGACATATATAAATTGTAGTATACACATACAATGGAATTACCTCATCAAAAGATTAGACTATGGATACACACAACCACGTGAACGAATCTCATAGACATTACATGAAAGAAGACATACGTAAAAGACTTCCTACTGTATGATACTATTTATATGGAACTTAAAAGCAGACGAAACTAGTAGGTGGAGTTTTTAAAAATCACAGCATGTGGCTGGGCATGGTGCCTCACACCTGTAATCCTAGCACTCCGGTAGGCCAAGGTGGGAGGATTGCTTGAGCTCGGGAGTTCGAGACCAGCCTGAGCAAGAGCAAGACCCCATCTCTACTAACAGTAGAAAAATTAGTAGGGTATGGTGGCATGTGCCTGTCATCCTAGCTGCTTGGGAGGCTGAGGCACGAGGATTGCTTGATCCTAGGAGTTTGAGGTTGCTGTGAGCTAAGCTGACACCAGAACACTCCAGCCCGGGCAACAGAGCAAGACTTTGTCTCAAAAAAAAAAAAAATCAGTGTGGTTACCTTCATGTTGGAGGTGAGATGAATATTGAACCCAAAGGAGCAAGAGGAAATCTGGTGTGCTGGAAATGTTCTATATCTTGACCTGGGTGATGGTCACATGTTGCATATACATGCAGTATTTCATTGAGCAGTATACTTTAATACATCTTACACACTTTTATTGTATGTATGTTATACCTCCAAAAGTAAAGTATCTCTAAAGCATCTAATGTCTCCACAGTGAGTATGCTGTAATTCAAAAAATAAAATCTCAACCTTGCTCTTTTCCTTTTTGACTTAGAAGATTATATACTGTTCTTCTCAAATATGTTGGAGGTAATTAGTTACTTCCTAGTTTCCTGGATCAAATAACAAATGTTAAGTCTCATGCAGTAAAAATTTACATGTTCCTAAATGTCCAAGAGCTTTCCTAAAGCCACTCCTTATTCATGGGATCTTTATACTGTGAGAACCTTTTAGTCTTTAGTCTATACTTTCTGAGTCCAAGCTAAATTTGCTTTCTACTGTTCAGTATCCAATTTGATTTTTTTGAGTTTCAAGGACAGCATTCAACTTTGTTTAACACCTTCATTAGCAGCGACTAAACAAATCCCTCCTCGTCCGTAAAGGCAGAATGTCAAAAATCACAAGGTAACACTACATTCCGGCATTGTGATGAACTGCACCGCTCCCCCTACCAAGGAAGGGAAAGCTTCATTCCCTTTAACGGCCATTTTCATGCTTGGCCCTTACGCAGCCAAGGCAACTTCAGCTTCCCAGTGAAAGTACCAACAGCTATTGCCCATCATTCTCAGAAAAGAAAAATCCGCAAAGGTAAATTTTCCCCCCACTCTGGCTTCTACCCATTCATTACAAATGTGCTACCCAGCTTTTGAAAAAGAACCTTAATATGCAAAACCTCACACTTTAATGATAATCAAAGGCAAATTCTTTTGAATTGTGTTACAAGGAATAACTTTACAAACCTGATTGTCTCTCATAACCCATCATTATTTTAGCCAAGCAGGCAAATTAGTGGGCCTGGAAAAGCAGCAAGGTAAGTAGGAGGAAAATGATGAAAAGGTTAAAAACCGAAGGGCTTGGTGTAAAAGAAGCCTCGCGATGCATGTGTATTCTGATAGGTGTGATGTAAAGTCAATAGTGAAATGCAGCTTTATTAAAAGAAGATACTACTTTATCGGTTCAACTGGCTGACTTTGTTAACAGTATCCCAAATGAAATTGTTCAGAACAATTGGCAGTTTTATACAGTTTCAGGAAACGCGTATTTAAAAGCAAGTATCAAACAACAACTGGTTAAATGCAAAGCCATGTAGTCACAATGAAAAAAAAAACACTTCTCTTTTAGAACAGTAAAAAGTCACTGCCGTAGAGTATTTTTATTTAAATACATTGTCTGAAATAGACAGACTTGTTTTCTCCTTCAAGATTACCTCAAATACATTTCACTTCACAGGCGTTTATATAAATGTCAAAATATTGAACATAAGAGCAAATAGGTTAGTACTACTGGAATGCAATAATTATAAAGCCGGATAGGTGGATTAATTGTCCTACATACCTGTGGTTTTTCAGATTCCTGTGCTTGCTTACTCATGGACATTCAACTCTTATTTTTCAGAAACCGCTTCTGGAAGCTCCCGTTTTGGCTTCTACACTGCCACCTGTAGACATAAAAGAGAAATAAATCATGTACTATTCGTGAACAATGCATCTTTTCTGGGCATCTAACAGGGGAAAAAGTGGCAAAATATTTGCTCCAAAAGACAAAAGTGCTTTTTCTCCTCTGAAAAGTTTCTACGGTGTCCCTCTCCCCCAATGGTTTAATAAATTATTTCACTAGAAACTGAAACATACTTAAGTCTCAGGTCATCAACCATACGCCACTCTGGTCAGTTTATTACAGAGAGAGATGGAGTCGCAGAACTCAACTTACAGCCATTTCAAGATCTGCCGTTTAAAATTAGAAGACAACTTCATCGCTCTGGTAATCAGGTAATTAAGAATGCTGTAGATTACAAAGGAGAGAGAGGGAGAGATCCAGGTTGCGGTTACCTTATCACAAGCTCGTAAGATTTCCATTTAAAAACAATAATTCTAACCCGAACTAGAGTTTTGTCCAATCTAAAACAGTTTGGTGGGGTATTTTCATCATAACGCCCTATCCCCGATTTGAATACGAATTAGTGCTGAAAGGTCTTTCTGACACCCCACGGATTTTAATACAGGTAGATCCTTTCTCCCTAAAAAAAAAAAAAAAGTCCGAAAAAGAAGAAACAGGAATAAAAATCCATGACCAACTATCTGTGAGTCCAAGCAACCACGAGAGGAGAGAGGGATGTGCGTGTGCCTGTGTGAGCGCGCGCGTCGGAGACTGCCGGACACATACAGATTCTGGAGTTAATTGCGAATAAGGGACCTCGCCGCGCAGTTTTTCACCTTCTCCAAGTCCCACGGTGTACCCAGCTCCAGCACCTTAAGCCAGAAACACAAGCGCCACTCCCCTTCCTTCTCCACTTAGGCGAGGCAGCGGCCAGAAGCCACTAAGCAAGCATGCCAGCTGGGCCCGCCACCCTGCAAACCCGCAAAATCCCAGGGCTTCTTTATCCCCACCATAGATCCGCCCCACTTACCCGGAATTTACTTTAACGTCTCAAAAGCCTGATTTGGTTTACCGAATTGCAGCAAATCCAAGAAAAACGAGTCTCCTTAAGACGTTCTCCTCCCTAGGACAGAAATTCATTCACTCACAACACTCTCCCCCTTCCCTCCCAAACCCGAACACATACTGGACCATCCCAAGAGGGTCTTTGGGGAGCCGCCGAGACCAACACTGCTCCCACGTGCCTCCATTAAACCCTCGTCCAAACGTGCACAAGACGCCAAGGGCATGTGCAGTCAGCCCTCAGACTTAAGTTCAGCAAACCCGTTCCCTCCCCACCTCAATCCCCACCCTGGCCCTGAAAGCGTGAGGGAGCCACCAGGCACAAGCACCGGCCCCAGCAGACAATACTCGAGCAACTCCAGCCTTCCCCGCGCACGCCCCGGCCGGTCCTGCCACCACTCTCTCCTCCCACGGTCCCTACAGTCTTCGGGCGGGAACGGTGGGTGTCCTGATGGTTGCTGGACGGGGACTGTGAAGAGGGGGGCGACCCGCACACACCACGGATACTATGGGCGGAGTAGGTCGCAGTCCTCAAAGCCCCACGGGTGTTCAGCTCCTCGAAGGGGTAGGATGGGGGTGGGGACGGTGAGACCCGAAGAAGTGAATCCTAAGAGAAGCAGCTTTTCTGCACCTCTTCCCCACCTTAGCACAGCGCGCGCACACAGAAGCACGCACACCATAGGGCCACGCACCTTTCTCCTGCCCCCGAACCTGCCTAGCTCTTGTGCCCGAGTGCGGGGCCTAGAAGGGAGGGCATCCGGCCCGCGGAGACCCGGGGAGCCGGCAAAGCGCCGCGCTCGGAGGTACCCACCTGCGCACAGGGTCGTCGCTGCTGCGGGTGCGCCCGCCGGTGCGCTGTCTCGCGCTGCAGGAGGAGGTAGCCGCGGTCCGAACCCTGGACTCCGCGCGCCTTCCCGCGCCCCTGCAGCGGCGGTCTTCGTTTCCCTTCGCCCAGGCTGGCTAGCAGCCCACCTAGCCCGCAGGTTCTGCCACGGTCCCTCAGTCCGCCTGAGCCTAAGCGCTCCTCCCCGCCCCTTTTCTGCTGCCCCGCGCAGCGCTGCGCTCCGCCCCCCGCCCGCCCATCCCCGCCGGGGCCCAGCCGGGGGCTGTGGGCCCCACGCCTCGTGCCGCGGATCCCCGGTCCCTCCTGGGGGGGGGTTAGGAGGCGGCAGGGGGGCGGCCCTGGGATCCGCCCTGACCCCAGGCTCCTAACCCACCCCCCACTCCCAGAGCCCGTGGCGACCTCCCGCACTCACCCCATGGCTAAGGGTGTGGGCAACGTGCGCTCTCCCCTCGCTCTTCCGGCGGCTCTTCACTCCCCTACGGCACCTTCCAAGGCCCCGAAAGTGCCTCGTGTCTTGGGGGGAAGGGGATTGGTGAAGGCGGGTGGAGTGAGCCTGAGAGAGGAGGCGAAGAAATTACCATGTCAATTGCCAGAGGATGCAAGTTACTGCCTGTGCCTTGTTTCTGTTACATTAACTACCTGGATGTGCTGCTTTTCTTGTTATGACCGCAGTAATATTCAGAGGCATGAATATAAGATTTCCAAGCTAATTGCTTGTAGGGTTGTTGGTTTGTTTTTTTTAAATTAAATGATGGCAAAAGACAACAGATTCACTCTTTTTGAAAAGTTACGTATATGTAAAATAATACATAAAGCCACATTTCTAGTTTAAAAAATAGCAAAATATAAATAACAACAGCTGTGTTTTACGGAAACAGATCCAGTGTGTATGTGTTATTTAAACCCACTGTAATTATATTAATTGGTTCTTTCAAAGTGTATTTTAGGTATTTCTTAAAACGGGCTCAGAATTTAGGGATTAGGAACCCCCGAGTTTTAATTTGGCTTTTTGTTATAGTTCTGAAATACCAATTTCATGGAAATTACTAAATGTGGTTATTTAGAAAAATGGATCCTTTTTCTTCCAGGTTGGCAGCATTTTTAGATCTGGCAAAGGACACATTTTTTTAAAAGCCAAGAAATAATAAAATTCTCATTCATTTTCTGGTGATGGAATATCTGGTCTGGTAGCTTTTTCTTTTGTGTTTCTCTCTTTAAGGCAAACTTCCTTACTGTTTCTTCTTACATTTGTTTTCTTCAAAAATTCCTCCCTAAATATAAAGTTATAAACGCCACGCTTTTTGAGCCTTTGTTTTTTTTAAAAAAGATAGGAAAATTAATTATAATTCATTATCAAAATTAATCTCAGTTTCATGATACTAAATTTCACACTGATTAACCCTGTTTCTCAACTCTGCTTTTAGTAATTTAACCTACCTACCACTTGAGAACTAAGGGTTTTTTAAGTTTCATCCTTATAAGACTGAAATGTACACTTTTTAATTAACATTTTGAACTGAAATTAAATTCATTAAATTGACTAATGAAAAGTATATTAGTACTGTATGTGTTGCTGGGTAAACGAGGATAATGTGGATGATAAACAGTTCTGAAGTAGAGACTCAGAAGGGAAGAAAACAGTCTTTAGAAAAACTGATGATCCCCTTTTCAAGGGAAGGATGACAAATGCCAGTAATTATGCAAAGAATGACTCCTGACTCTCTTCTCTGTGCTTTGGTTTTGTGGCTAGGCCTGCATTTATCTCTCTTGATCATCGTAATAAAAAGCAAAGTAATTCAACATTCCGGTGACATTGCTTAGTAAATTAGCAATTTGAAAATACTTTTATTGCCTAATTAATCCAAGTAAATGCCTCTGATAAATCTGGTTTTACTCTTAAAATTTTTTGTGCCTCTGGAGAAACACTTTCATGAAATAAAAACAGCTAAGGCAAGCTCAAAAACAATTGCCAGGCAGATTCTTTGGGTGCATGTTGTAATCAAGTTGATATTAAGTGACCTTTGGGTCTTAAATTATATATCAGATACTGGTTATGAATTGCTCATTGGCTTCTTCTTTAATGAGTTCCTGTGTGTTCGCTTTGCCCTGTTTATTCCCCAGAAGCATGCATTCTTTCTTTCTCTCTGCCTCATTAAATCTACCTTTACCTAAACTATTTTCATTGAACTCTCACCAAAGAATCAGACCTTAATCCATAGGTCACTTGACAATCATCTTTGTCCTTCAAATTGAATCTCCTTTGAGGTCTTTTGTAAGAATCCAGACTGATTAAACATCCAAAATTGGAAAGAGTACTTCATCAGGCATGGTTCTAACTAAGAGATAACAATCAGATTTCTCAAAACCAGGAGGGTGTGTGCCATCTGAATAAAAAGAAGAAAAAAAACAAAAACAGCAAATCCATTTTGTTCAGGTCAAAACTAACCCCAAAAAATCAAAATCGAAATCCTTTCTAAGCCTGAATTTTGCTATGAGATATGTAAAAAGTACCATTCAAATAATTTATATTTTCTTTCACCACTACAAATGCTTTGCTCCACTGACCAAACACCATTACATTTCACATTTCCCTTTTAGTTCCTGTGCTATTGAAAATTTTTCACTGATCTTTAAATAAGAAAGTGCACTGGCCACTCCCACTATCCCCAAGGAATGTCACCCTTCATTTGGTTTCAAAAGTTCTCTTGAAATGTCTGTGACAGTGATGAGGACAGATCTGAACATCCCACGTAGACCCTTGGTAAGGGAGCTCTAATGACTAGTCCATATTCAAGACGGTGGGATTAAAACAAAACATGAGTTTTTGTTCTAACAATTCAATCATGTCAGCATCTCCCGATCTGATCCTCACCCCAGCAAAAAGTTTTATGTGTTAGCTTTCCCCTCTTGAGAAATTTTCTCCTGATAATTATTTTAATAATTTTTTGTTCATTTTCTCTTTAAGCTGTGAGCCTGAACATAGTGCATGGTCTTCTTTCTTTCCTATGATTACTGAGAATTGATTTATGGAGGAAGGAAAGATTATGGGGCAGCTCTTTTGCCAGTTTCTTCTTCTTATGCTAAGAAAAGCATGAACTAAGTTTCTTTACTTTGGTTGACTAGGATTGGTGAGCAACATCATTGATTCAAATTTGCATAATGTCAATTACTTTAATTGGTCTCCTCATGTTAGGGAAATATGTCACCAGTTATAAGACAATGAGAATAGAGACAGTACCACCCATATAATGCTCAGATTGAAATGTTGATACTCTAAGCTAAATTACTTAAAAATATGTGTGTGTATATGTGGGTGTGTATGTATAATTCAAAGCTAAATATAAACCTGAATACTTGTAATAGATCCTTCAGTTACTGTGAACTAAAATAAAATATTAATCCCCACCCCCAGCTGATTGAAGGGACCCCCTCTTGGCCAAGGGGACCCCAGAAATACTCTAAAGCTGATTTGCTGGTCCCAGGAAGGGAGGTCAGACATGCCTAGTCATGCCCCCCTCCCTTCTTGGAAGTATACTTTGTAACTCATTAACAGGCCTAAGGCTATGCAAGATAGAGTTTAAACCACACCTGCAGGTCCTCAATTTACTTAACAGATCACTTGAGTCTGGGTATAAGGCCCATGGCTTGTCTCTGATTAACAGACTTCCTTATCTTAACTTAAAACATTCCAAGCCTTCAAACAAAGCTTCATTTCTTTAACCCATTACAAATCATAGAATCTTTAAACCCACCTATAAGCCCATGCTTGGAGATGTTCCACCTTTTTAGGCCAAACCAATGTATGCCTTCCACATATTGATTTATGACTTTATATGTAGTTCCTGTCTCCCTGAAATGTATAAAATCAACCTGTAACCCAACCACAGCAAGTCCACTTGCTCAAGGCTTCTTGGGTGTGGTCATGGTCCTCAAACTTGGCTCAGAGTAAATCTCTTTAAATTATTTTATAGAGTTTGGATTCTTTTCTGCTGACATTACAAAACCTTTGGTAAGCTCTCTCCTAAGGTTTCGAGGTATGTGACAAACCGAAGAATACCTCACTATTTAACTTACCAGAAAGTACCTTTTTCTGATCCAGATCTTCCCATAAATTTCCAACACCAACTATTTAACTATATTATTTCATGGTTAAAAAATAAATAAAGAAAGAAAGGGACAGGGACAGAGACAAAGAAAAGAAGAAGAGAAAGAAGAAGGGGGCAGAGAGAGACAGAGGGAAAAATGGAAATGAAAGAGTAATGACAGTGTGATAGGGTGAATTCATGGATAACTGGTTAGCACAACTGATAAGCACATGAGGTTAGTAAAATAACGGTTTTCTCCCCCTGTGGACCATTTTGCTTCGTTCTGTTTTATGGCTGTCAATCAAAACCCTGTTCTTAGACATGGAAAATGTATTGTTGGTTGCCAGGTGTTGTGATTGGAATTCTGTCCCCCAAAAGGATATGTTGAAATCCTATCCCCACAGTGCCTGTGAATGTGAACTTATTTGGAAAGAGAGTCATTGCAGATGTAATTAAAATGTAAGTTAAGATGAGGTCATACTGAAGTGGAGTGGGCCCTTAATCCCAAATGACTGGTATCCTTATGAGAATAAAAGAAGTGACACACACACACAGAGGGATGTTAACCATGTAAAGATGGAAGCAGAGATTGGAATTATGCTGCTACAAACCAAGGAATGCCTGGGATTACCAGAAGTTGGAAGAGACAAGGAAGGATCCTCCCCTAGAGGCTTCAGAGAGAGCATGACCTTCCCAAACACCTTGATTTTGGGCTTCTAGTCTCCAGAACTGTGAAACAATAAATTTCTGTTGTTTTCAGCCACCCAGTTTGTAGTTATTTGTAGCTCTAGAAACCAATACAACAGGAAATCATCACCAAGTTTTGGTGATGCCAGCCCATCATCTTCTGTGCCTAGTACAGAATAAATGTTCAAGTACAGAGTGTTTAAGAATGAAGGCCGGGCGCGGTGGCTCACGCCTGTAATCCTAGCACTCTGGGAGACCGAGGCGGGAGGATCATTTGAGCTCAGGAGTTCGAGACCAGCCTGAGCAAGAGCGAGACCCCCATCTCTACTAAAAATAGAAACAAATTAGCTGGACAACTAAAATATATATATATTAAAAAATTAGCCGGGTATGGTGGCGCATGCCTGTAAT
Organism: Avahi laniger; assembly: GCA_963575035.1. Classification (NCBI taxonomy): domain Eukaryota; kingdom Metazoa; phylum Chordata; class Mammalia; order Primates; family Indriidae; genus Avahi; species Avahi laniger. The sequence goes on along the minus strand of CAUYSK010116921.1, from coordinate 24,460 downwards.
CCCAGCTACTCAGGAGGCTGAGGCAGGAGGATCACTTGAGCCCAGGAGTTTGAGGTTGCTATGAGCTAGGCTGACACCACGGCACTCTAGCCCGGGCAACAGAGTGAGACTCTGTCTACAAAAAAAAAAAAAAAAAAAAGAATGATAGGACACGAAGGACAACAACAGAATGGAATCATCCAGGAATCAGAAAGAATCTTGAGAATTTACCTAATCTAATGAATGGCTGCTCCAAAATGGGATTCTGCTACAATTTAGAATCACAGAGTCACAGAATCTTAACACATTCAAAGAATCTTGGAAATTTTTCTCTTCTTTTGAGATTATGTAATACTTAGGTGGTATGACTTTAAAAAGTGCAGAATGAGGACCTCTGCACACATTGTGTCCCCCAATACTCAAATACTCAAATGCCCCCCGATTCAATTCCACCTCCAGTTGTTGGGTTGTAATAGCTTCCTCCCTTTAAGTTGTGAAAGCTTTTAGTCTTCGGTAGTCCTAAATTAGGGTATAAATGAGTCTAGAAGACTCCCCAGCCTGAACTCACATCGGTTCTCAACTTGAACACTTACCAGTTTATTGTTATATCCCCCCATTGCCAATGCTGAGCTCAGAGAGTACCCTACATAATATCTGCCAAGTTTACTGAGAAGCAGAGATTAGCAGGAACTAGGTGAAGGATTAGGTAGGGTAGTATATTAGTCTGTTCATGCTACTATAACAAAATACCTGACATTGGGTAATGTATAAGAACAGAAATTTATTTCTCACAGTTCTGGAAGCCGGGAAGTCCAAGATCAAGGTGCTAGCAGATTCTGTGTCTGGTGAGGGCCTATTCCTCATACAGGACCTCCTTGCTGTGTCCTGACGTGACAGAAGGTGGAAAGGCAAAAGGACCTATAGCTAATTCCTTCCAGCCCTTTCATAAGGCATTAATCAATCCATGAGAGTGGAACCCTCATGGCCTAATTACTTCCTAAAGGCCACACCTTTTAATACTGTTGCATTTGGGGATTAAGTTTCAACATGAATTTTGGAGGACACGACCATTCAAACCATTGCAGGTGGGTAGAGTGGAGATGAAGAGGAAGAAAAGTAGATCCCAAGACAAACTTAACTTCAGAGCTTTGTGTAAGTGAAGCCTGCATAATGGAGAAGTCCTACCTTACTCTGACTGTAACATGGGACTACAACATACATCATCTAAGAGCTTTATTCTCTTTATTCCTCCTAGTCCAGCAAGCATTTGTGATCCTAAAGGGTGGTGCAGGGGTCGGGAAGGGGACTTTCACCCTGTGTAATAACCTTCACCAACTCTCACTCCCTCTCCTGCCATCGCTGTAAAATACATAAGCTGGATAAACACAATGTGTTTGATATGCAAATGTGACTTTGAGCAAGCTTTAACCAGCATTTCTCCCTGTGCTGACTCCTGCATCCAAATTCCAATCAGATGCAGCCGCTATCCCCTTCCTTAATAGAAATGCTAGAGCTGCCACTGATAGTGAGGAACTCATTTTGAAATGTATGCTTGGGACAGACTCTAATATAAACCCACAAGCAATATCAGAAATCCACCCCCTTTGTATATATTATCTATCCATAAAAGAGAACCAAATAATTTTGTGAGAAGACTGCACCACTTGAAGATGAATAGAGTGGTTCTTCAGTCAGAAGTGCCAGGAGAAATGAAAAAGAAAGTTTCAATTCTCTGAAGAATGGAAAGCCAGAGTAATTCTGTATGTCTATTGTTTGATCTTAATACCTAGACTCTAAAAACTTTTGAAAATGTTTGAAACAGTCAAAAGCTGTCTGGGACTTCACTGGATTTATTCCCTCATGAAAATGTACAGAATTATTCCAACTATAGCCCACAAATTGAATCAAAGTGTTACAATAGAATGAAAATAAATTTCATATTAGATTTTTTTAATTGGGCCCATGAAGAAAAGTGAACAATTCAGAATGTTGGTGATCCACTCATGGTATTTTTGTTATGATATCCTCAGTAAAGGGTCACTCTTCTTTGCAATGCACGTGAGCTTCATCAACTACCAAACCTACTTCATGGCATAAATAGGATGGCTGACTCCATCTCCGGAGATGCTGCCCGGCAGTTGGGTCCCAGGGCACCAAAACCTTCTCTAGCCCCCTAGGGTAGCAGTAGCCAAGCCCAGTCAAGAGTAAGGACAAAACTTCCCCACACACAAGGCCAGAGTGATTATTTAGATATTCCCTGCACTGCAACCTCCACCCTCCACCAACCTCCAGCCTCCGATAGCTCCATTTACTGCTTTATATTTTTCTGTAACATCTGTTCTCAACCAATACCCTTTATATCTTATTCGTTTTTATTGTCCACCTCTCCCCACTAGAATATACATTCCCTAAGGGCAGGGATTTTTATTTTATTTACAGCTATGGCCCCGTACCTAGGATAGTGTCTGGCATACTGTAGATGCTTGATAAATATTTGTTGAAAGAGTGATTGATGCAAACATTGTAACTTCATATATTACACTGAATGGGATTGAAAAATGTTCAAAGTATTCATGAATTTATTGATAGGAGAGCCAATTCTTTTTTGGTTTTTTGTTTATTTTCTTGTGTTTTTTGTTTGTTTGTTTTTTGAGAGAGGGTCTCTCTCTGTCACACAGGCTAGAGTTTAGTGGTGTGATCATAGATCACTGCAGCCTCAAACTCCTGGGCTAGACTCAAGCAATCCTCCTGCGTCAGCCTCCTGAGTGATTGGGACTGCAGGCGTGTGCCACCATGCCCGGCTAATTTTTCTATTTTTAGTAGAGACAGGGTCTCACTATGTTGTTCAGGCTGGTCTCAAACTCCTGACCTCAAGCAATTCTCCTGCCTTGGCCTTCCAAAGTGCTAGGATTATAGGCTCGAGCCACTGCACCCGCCTCCTAAATATTTTTCATGCTCAGTTAGGATTAAGGACTCTGATTCTAGCTCAGGGAATCATTAAATACAAAAGAGTCTTACAATTACAATTGACACCTGCATACAAACTTATCTCTAATTCAATAACTCAAAACCCTCACTCTGAAACATTTTCAGCTTACCCAGGGTGAAATCATCATGACAACATTCTTTAGAAAAATTTTGAACCCATACATAAGTTATAAGCTGTACTCATGAATCACCTTTTGATTCTCTTTTAAAAAACAAAAATGTCATGAAAATGGCATATTTTCTCTTATAGAACATTGATATAATTTGAAGTGTTATTACTCATCATCATTCACATTAAACTTGAAATAAAGCTAAACAAGAATATTGCTAAATGGAAATTTATTATCACATCAATAGAATTCACAATGACACTTTAAAAATGCTCAAACTAGTGTCAAACATCTTACCCCTCCGCTCTGTGCTGAAGAAGCAGCAAGTATGCACTATTCTCAGAATTTCATCTAGGAGAAAGACTCTCCAGGAAAGGTCCATGGAGAGTCCCTGACCCCAAGCCAGTCCCACTGCTGTGAGCCTCTCTAGAGAATCTTTTCATTCTTTCTCATTCCTTGAAACCAAGATCTTCCTCAGAAGTGAATCTTGAAAAGTGTGCTCCCTCCTGCCCTGGGTTATAAGGGCCATTGCTGTACCCAAAAGACAATCCAAAGCTGAAGCCCTCCCCCATCCTCTTCTACAGGCCCGACACCCTTTAAGACTCAGTTTTTTCCCAGTTAAGGACTTGAGCTCTCAATGCAGTTTTGGAAACCACTGAGTGCCACATCAGGGAAGGTTTGTCACCTTTCTAAACTCACAACTGGCTCTGCTTGACTTAGATCTTCCATGAGACAACCTGATAGTTCTTCACTGAGTGGCACTTCAGATACAGGAAGAGTGGTGACCAACCTTTCTGGGTTACCCAGGATCAGCTGCATTTTAGCACTGAAAATCTTGCATGCGGGGATACTGTTGGTCACTTGAGATGCAAGCCATCACTCACAATCACTTCCAAAGCCTTCAGAACCTAAAAATATGCATATGAAGAAAGTTTTTCTTGTTTTTCCCTGGGATTTTGTTTAACTGTGTGTTAACCAGTTGCAGATGTGCTTCTGGAAGGGCTGTGTAGGGGCTGCTGCTGGTGTTCTGGCCAGACCCCCTCGACTCTCCTTTATGGGTTCTTGTACCCATCCCCCAGCTTCTGCATGCTTTGCTCCTAACTGCTCACACCTGTGGCTTTCTTCAGAGACCTGCCCTTGGGCTACTGGATGCACTTCACTGGACCTGCTGAGAGCCTGGCAGCTTTATGTCCCTCCCCACACCATCCCCCATCCTGGGCAGCCCATAAGCAATAACTAACTGGTACACAAGTATGAAAGCTCCTCCTCCCTTGCCACAAGGGAAACAAACTCTGAAATGTAGTTTACACTTGCAAACTAACTCTGGGATCAAGCTGAGGCTGGGACATCACCTGAACTCATACCCTTGGCTTCTTTCCCTTTCTTGTTCTGCTTCCTCCATTCCCTTACTGGTTTCTCCTGAGAGTATTTTCTTCGTAAATACCTTCTACCTAAATCCTCATTGCAGTCTCTGCTCTGGGGAACCTGATCCAAGTCAGGCTTGATTCAGGAAGGGCTTATATGATAAAGATATAACAAACACTAATAAGCAAGGTGGGTCTTTGCTTAGATGTCTGCTGGAGGAAAGGAGATCTGTCTTTACAAAGTGAAAGCATGATAATGAATCATTAATCCAGCAGTGATTCCTTCTTCATGCTGCCACTAGAGAATATTTCTGAAAACCCTAAGTGAACTTGGGTAATTCTTCTACTCTCCCATTGCATTTACCAGCACTACAGCAATTCTTGTATGGTGTTACAGTATTTTGTGTGCTCAGTCTTGTCATCTTGGCAGATTATAAACCACTAAAAGGCAGGAACAAAGCATTTTCTTCCTGAATCACAAATCTTACGCAAAAGGGTAACTTATAGCACAGGATACGAGCTTACATAATAGATAGCAACATTATTCAGACATGTTTAGAACTTTTGCCAACTCTAGTAAATATCCATTTCATTGACTATCAGTTGGGGTTCCAGCAATAGGAAACAGAAGGCACACCCAGATGGAATTCTGAAGAAAATGTAATAAAAGGAATATTTACAAAGGTTAAGGAGGGGAAATGAGAACCAGCAATGGATGGTGAAGCACCTTGGAACTAGTAAGGGTGGGAAACTGCTGTTATCCTTAGGCCTGAGGGGGCAAATAAGAGAGGTAAATTATAGGAACCCACAGCACCTGTAGCTGTTGGAAAGCACCACTAGACAGGAGCCAGATCTCCAGTAGAACTCAATTATTGCTAATCTGTAATTTGGCAGGGTGGAAGTCAGGAAACTAAATGCTCTACTCTCTCTCTCCTCCTGCTCTCAGATCTCTTCCTGGTGTCTTCCATTGGCCAAACCCAACTGGAAGCCAGACAGCAAAAGAACCTGAGCTATGCAGTGTAAAGGAGTTCAAATCCGAGCGGAGAAGGCTAAAGAGTGATCTGGAAGGGCAAATGGGGAGTAACCCAAACAGTGAACAACCCCCCCAAACTCTATGCCCTGTATGACACTTGACCACACGTAAAAGCAAATCATGTATGATAGCTCCTGTTCTGTCTTTGCTCCAGAATACTCTCCATTTAGTATTTTCCATCCACTCTGTTTCTTCATATCTCTCTTTCTTAGGTTACTGGCTCTGTACACATTCCTACTTCTGGCTTTGACATTCATGACACCCTTTGGATTTTTCTTAGTTTCTTGGACTTAAGATTTCTGGAGCTTCTTGGCTTGCTGTTAGTGACTCTCATTTTTGCATTTCCTGAAGTTTCCAGGGAGAAACCTCCCACTCTTGCTTCAGCTTTGTGGAACCCCGCTGGACAGAGCCAGTTGCCTCGCCAGTGGAAAATCCAGTGTTCAAGGAAAAGTGGCTTTTATAGCCACTCATAGACAGATATAAGATAGTGACTTCGACATGGGGCATATGCATAAATTATGAGAATTCTTAGCTTTGAGAGGGTCATTTATCAGAAAGAACTCAGTCTCAAAGTCATTGGTGTGTTTCTGCTAGACATGACGTTGATCTATAAAATCCTTCTGTGCAGGCAGGAAATGGGCATGATTTTTCCAAAGGGCAAATTAATATGGCACCACACTTCTTAAGTTTTCATTTTTTGCATATATCTCTCCATAAGCAAGTGGAAATAGCTACAGAACCATCAGTGGTGTAGATATTGTGATGTGAATTCTTAACTCTGAGTACTGGCAAATAGAAAACAAAAATTCTCTGTAATTAACCTATCAGTTTTAATACGAAAAGCTAGTAATGCAACAGTGGTTCAGCATGGGTTGAGACAGGAATGAATTGGCCACCACGGTCAATCAGTGGAAAGAAGATGAAGATACAGACAAAAGCAGAATAGGGGCATTTCCTTTAGCCAGACCTAGGCAAGGGTTTCAGTGAGAAGAAATTGAAGGTAAACATCAGAACTACAATAGGTCTTTGTTCAATGTCATTTATGTTACAGTGTTGATAGAAAAAAGTCAATTCCTGGCCAGTGTCAGCATCAGTATTCCAGTTTCCTCCCACATCCCAAAGTTGTGCACATTAGGCGAACTGGTGTGGTCTACATGGTCCCAGGGTGAATAAGTGTGTAGGTATGTGCGAGTGCACCCTGCGATGCAAAGGTGTCCTGGCCAGGGTGGGTTACCAATTAGGGCCCTCAGCTGCTAGGATGGGCTCTGGCCACCAGCCACTCTCAACTGGAATCTGGGGATTGGAAAAGGAATGAATAAATGAAGCAATACGAATGATTGTAAAATAAAAATTCATAAGGGCTACGATAAACATACAAATAAATGCACAATGATAAACAATGCGATACGAAAGCACTCAGTGCTGTTTGTCATTGTTTCCTTTTGAACTACATGGTGGTAGAAGGTGCTTTTTACAATGTTCAATTTGCAAACATTTATGCCTTGATCTAACCCACCACCATTACGACTGCCTTCACTCACTGATTCACCAAAAATTGGGTAAATCATAATCTTACTTGTTTTTATTCATTTTTCTTAAATGGATGCTCACATTTATTTCAATATTTAATGTTGGAAGTGTTTTGGATCTTTATATTTAGAAGTTTGGTGATGCTTTTATGACTCAAAATATGCCATAGGAACTTAACTCTTAATTACCCAATGATAAAATTGGTTTTGTTATACATTGTTTTGCTTAAAGTCAGTTTCCAAGAACATATTGATGATGTTAAGTGAACACTACAGTATACTGTAATAAGCCAAGATATTTATATTAATATCTCTTCTTCTTTTATAAATATACTATTGAGAAAAGTCCTTTTATATGTGACAAATTTTTATCATGTGTGACACAGAAGTGTAAAAAGTCTTACTTCAGAAGGAGGTCAGTCTCAAATTGCTTACAATTGTCTATAAATCTGTTTTATTTATTTGCCAGCATTAACAAACACCATCTAATAACTTCACTAACCAAATGATTTTGCTCAGAAAGCAAACATTCCCTCAAGAAAACATGTCATGGATTATTATTTGCAGCACAAAACACCACTTGATCAAGAGAGAATGCATATCCAATATCTTCATCAGTAATACAGATGTTCAACTCATTCAACACATCGTATTTGGAAATTTATTCTGTAACAGACATTAGGTTGAGGTCTGGAAAAGATAATTGTCATAGAATTTTGCTGTGAAGAATTAGGAATTCAGATCAGGAATCTTTAATAAGCCTAGTAATTAGAATTTGTACTGAGCTATTCTAAAGGCAAGATTAAGCCAATAATCATGGGATGGATGATAACATCCAACTTTCAATAATAATTTCAGAAGCTAAAAGAAACATATTTCGTCTAGTCTCTTTAAAAAGAGTTTCTTTTTGGCTAACAAATCATAGGACCCACATTACAAAGTAGTGCACAGTACTCACAGAGTTCGAAAGCCAAGTGCTCCGTGGCTTCCTGCAACATGGCTGTGGTAGGCAGAATAACAACCCCCAAAGATGTCCACATTCTAATCCCCAGACCCTGGGCATGTATTACTTTCATGGCATGAAATGGCAAAAGGGACTTCATCGATATAAATAAATTGAAGATCTTAAGATGCGAGAGACTTTCCTGGATTATCTGGATGAGCCCAGTGTAATCGCAAGGGTTCTCATGAGAGGGAGGCTAGATGCTCAGAGTCAGAAAGAAGATGTGAAGACAGAAGCAGAGGTAGAGATAGAGATAGAGAAAGAGAAAGAGGGAGAGAGGGAGAGAGAGAGAGAGAGAGAGAGAGACAGAGAGAGAGAGAGATTGAGAGAGATAAAGATTTGAAGATGAAATGCTGCTAACTTTGAAGATGAAGGAAGGGGTCACAAACCAAGGAATGCAGGTGGCTGCTAGAAACTGGAAAATGTAAGGAAATGGATTCTCTCCTCTGGAGCCTTGAGAAGGAAAGCAGTTCCGCCAACGCCTTGACTTTAGCCCTCTAAGACCCATTTCAGACTTCTGACCTCCAGAACTGTAAGATAATAAATCTGTGTTGTTTTAAACCACTAAGTTTGAAACTAATACAATGGCTGACTGAGGAGTGTTCATGGGAAACGATGATGATGAAGTTGCCTTTGAAGAACTCTGAATGAGTCTGCTCTGCAGACGCAGCAAGCCCAAAGGAAGCACTGAAGCACAAGAATCAATCATGCAGTGTGGCAATTTGAAAAATTTTTTCACAGACCTCCCTTCGAGAGACAGGGTGTGTGTCCCTTACCCTTGAATCTACATCCCCTTGAGACTGCCTTGACCAATACAGTGCGGAAATGCTGATAAATGATGTTTGAGGCCAGGTCATAGAAGGCCACACAGTTTCCAGTGAGAAACGTGACTGTTCTTATGTTCTTTTTCATTCTGTGAAACTATAATTTGATAAATGATTACATGTTTTAAAGAAAGTCCCAGCAAGAATAAACACATTTCATCAAAAGAAAAGAAATTAAGTTGCATTGAATTTAAGATTCCAATTCAAACAAATTATGGGCAATTTTCATCTGCTTTTTTTTTTTAAGACATTGTACCAATCTTGGGGCTTATTTTCTCACTAGGTTTGGACATATTCCTTCTTTTCACTCTGTGTTTTGCCATTTTTATGTTACAAGAATTTAATTTGAGTGCCATTTCTTTTGTTTGCTATGAAAAAATGAGGGGGGGATATTTATGATTTCTACTCTCCAGTCTGGAACCTAAAATTCAGGGTTGGCTCTTGCAATGATGATTTTTTAAAATTATTATTTCCATATGTTATAATCTTCGAGGCTTTACTGTCATCCCTTCTTAGACCTTCTCTTTCTACCTATCACCTTTGAAATATTAATATTTGTAAAATTAAGGATTCATCCTCTAACAACATTTCTTTAAACACTTCTTCTCCATACATTCTTCTCATTCCTTTCCAGCTTAGGGAAGCAATCATTTTTTCCTGGGGCCATTCGGCCATATCAACAGGCAACTCTAAAATTATTTCTGATAAAATGCTTGTTCAACCTTGCTTAACTGAAGAGATGAACTCTGCTTGGATCTTCAGTGAGAATAATAGGGTCTTTGTGAAGACATAATAGGTGGTAGCTCTATATAAGACAAATCACCTGAAACCTTATATGTAGAGTCCTGGTTCAGGTTTAAACACCATTGAAATGTGATTTCTATAGGTAGCTTATGACAGTGACTACGAAGGATTTATAATTTAGATGGACATTTTTTGGAGATTTTAAATTTTGATATAATTTCAATCTTAAGGATCTCTCATACCCTTTACTAAGATTCACTAAATAGTTTACATTTTGCCCCATTTGCTTAATCATCCATCCTCTTTCTCTCTCTCTCTCTCTATATATATATATATAGAGAGAGAGAGAGACAATAAGCGCAATATATATATATATATATATATATATATAGACAGAGAGAGAGAGAGAGATTTTTTTCTGAACTATTTTAGAGTAATTTGATGATCTCATGTCCTAAAGGAATATGTCCTAACTTCAGGGTAGGTTTCCAAAAACAAGGACATTCTCTTACCTAACAGCAATATAATGGTCAATGATTTAGATGGACTTCTAATATCTGTTTCTTCATAAAATTCTGAGTGTCTTTCAAAGGAAATCTTGAACACATTTCTATAATCAGGTCAAATCTATACCTGTTGCATGCTTTTTATACTGGTCTCTCCTGAGGGTAGAAAAGTCCTCCCTCCCTTATTGCAGAAGCACAGATTTTGTCCTAAATTCCTTTTGTCCATATGAAAAGAGGAAGAGGAAGAGAAGGCTTCTGAATTCAGGACTAAAAGGAAGCCAAACATTTAACTCAGGAATCCACTCGGTGCTTGTGTCCCTACATTCTGTTATGTTTGGGTTTACTAAGTCTTTCTAGATTTTCCAAAAGTATGATCTATTTTATTTTATTATTTATTTATTTATTTTTTTGAGACAGTGTCTCACTCAATCACCCAGGCTAGAGTGTCGTGGTGTCAGCCTAGCTCACAGCAACCTCAAACTCCTGGGCTTAAGCAATCCTTCTGCCTCAGCCTCTCGAGTAGCTGGGACTACGGGCATGGACCACCACATCCAGCTAATTTTTTGTTTGTATTTTTAGTTGTGCGGCTAATTTTTTTCTATTTTTAGTAGAGACGGGGGTCTCACTCTTGCTCAGGCTGGTCTCGAACTCCTGAGCTCAAGCAATCCTCCGGCCTCGGCCTTCCAGAGTACTAGGCTTACAGGCGTGAGCTACAGCGCCTCTCGAAAAGTATGATCTAAAATTGTCCTAACCTGGACTTAGATCCTTGTTTTATCTGTACAAAAATTAGGAGATTGTCACTTTCTGTTTATAATAGTTTAGGCAGATCTTTTCATTTTAGGTAGATCTTTATAAGATGTATTTTTTTTTTCTGGACTTTGGTAAAGTATACTTCTTGCTATAACATACTTGTCCAAGCTTTTGAGATGCAAATCTTTACCATTATCCTCCAGGAAAACATTGCCTTATTTCTAATTTACTGCAGTTCCCCTACTTTCAGCTCAATTCCCTAATATAGTATTTTACTTACTTTCATATTTATTTGAACATATAAAATCCATTTAATTTTTTTTTTTTTTGAGACAGAGTCTCGCTCTGTTGCCCAGGCTAGAGTGCCGTGGTGTCAGCCTAGCTCACGGCAACCTCAAATTCCTGGGCTCAAGGGATCCTACTGCCTCAGCCTCCAGAGTAGCTGAAACTACAGGCATGTACCACCTTTCCCAGCTAATTTTTTCTATTTCTAGTAGAGATGGGGTCTCGCTCTTGCTCAGGCTGGTCTCAAACTTCTGACCCCAAGTGATCCTCCTGCCTTGGCCTTTCAGATTGCTAGGGTTACAGATTTGAGCCACCTTGCCAGGCCTATAAAATCCATTTTAATATCATTTATCTATTCTATAGCTTCACCTGAATTACTTAGACATCAAAATCAGTAGAAGTAATTGTTTATAGTGTTCCATGTTTTTACTATTTGAGAACTTAATAAATTCTACTTCCCCAAATGCTAAAACACACAATTTAAAAATTATTTTAAATAACAAAATGTAGTTTAAAAATGTTTGGTAAAATAAAATCTTTTATTACCAAATAAATTTCAATCTATTTTGTATAAGAAAGATGCCAATTGGGTGGTTAATTAAAGGCATTTGATAAATAGCAAAAGTATAATTGGAGTAGGTAGTAATCACTGGGTTGGAGCAGTTCTTTTATTAATGATGCTGTTGAAATTCATGGCATAGTAAATTGGGAGATACCATAAGCATCCATAGACTTAGATTTATTCCTAGGGTTTAATGGTAATGGTATCTGAGGCTATTGTAGTGATATTGTTATTCATTTTCCAATTGTCTATTGTTAGTACAGGGATACTTCAGAGATTTCATAAGTTCAGTTCCAGACCACTGCAATAAAGCAAATATCACAAAAAAGCAAGTTGCATAAAATTTTTGGTTTCCCAGCGCATATAAAAGTTATGTTTAAGCTATACTGTAGTCTATTAAGTATGCAATAGCATTATGTTTTAAAAAATGTGGATACCTTAATTTCAAAATACTGAATTGGCAAAAAAAGCTAACAAAGTAAGCATACGCTGTTGGAAAAATGGTGCCAATAGACTTGCCCCACACAAGGTTGCCACAAACCTTCAATTTGTAACAAATGCAATATCTGCAAAGCACAATAAAGTGAAGGGCAGTAAAATGAAGTGTGCCTGCATAGAGAATTATAATTCATTTTTGTATATTGACTTTGTACCATACAACCTTGCTAAGCTCACTTATTCTACTAGGTTTTTTTCCCCCATAGATTCTTTTTTTTTTTTTTTTTTTTTTTGAGACAGAGTCTCACTCTTTTGCCCGGGCTAAAGTGAGTGCCGTGGCATTAGCCTAGCTCACAGCAACCTCACACTCCTGGACTCAAGCAATCCTTCTGCCTCAGCCTCCCGAGTAGCTGGGACTACAGGCAAGCGCCACCATGCCCGGCTAATTTTTTCTATATATTTTTACTTGTCCAGATCATTTCTTTCTATTTTTTTTTTTTTTTAGTAGAGACAGGGTCTCGCTCTTGCTCAGGCTGGTCTCGAACTCCTGAGCTCAAACCATCCGCCCGCCTCGGCCTCCCAGAGTGCTAGGATTACAGGCGTGAGCCACTGCGCCTGGCCCCCCCATAGATTCTTTAGTGTTTCCTATGTAAACAATCATGTCATCTGTAAAGTTTAGTTTATTCCTTCCATTTTTAATGTTTTTATTTCCTTTTTTTGCCTTATTTCACTGGGTAGGAATTTTTAAACAACATTGAATCAAAGTGGTGAAAGCAGATATCTTTCCCTTATTCTTGATCTAAGGGGGAAAATGTTTAATATTTCACCATTCAGTATGATCTTAGCTGTAGATTTTTCATAGATGGTCTTTATCAGGTTGCAGAAGATTCCTTCTATTCCTAGTTTGCTTAGAAGACCCACCTTCTGACACATGGCTAAACAATTACCCAAAATAACAAAAATCAAGACCACTTTGGAGAAATTTGGAGTATGTAAGGTTGCTATATTTTACCTTTTACCTTTGAGTCTCAAGCAAACCCACAGCTGTGTGAACTCTCTTTTTCCTGCCCACTGAACATCATCCTGGTACCTCTCAGAGCTTTTGATGTAGAGACATCTCCTAAGCAGAAGGTAATCCCAAGCACTAAATTGCTTTCCATGCAAAAATGCATCACACACTCTGTTAAAACCACAGAAAGATATCACCCAAGGCTAAAACCAGATCTTGCAAGCCATTTAATCTTCCTACTAAAAATTCTACCCCCAGTCTAGTGGAGGAAAGGAAAATGGGGAAAATAAAAGGAGAGGGATCTCTTAGCTCTTCTGCTCCTAGGTGCCTCTGTGGATAAGGTTCTTTTAAGTAGGTGTGAAGGGCATGGCGTGGGGGTCTACAAATGAGTGGTGAGGATGCAGGTGGTGTGGTGAGAGCCTGGACTGGCAGTAAAGAAACCTGGGCTCAATTTTGTACTCTGGCCCTCTCTAGCCATTTGACCTTTGAGTGACCTTCCCAGCCTCAATGTCCTTATCTGCAAAATGCATAGATTGAACCAACATATGAACTCCAGGGGCCCTCTGTTATTCTGGACCACTATGATTCCAAATTAGAACAAGTAAACATACAGGAAGACTGATCGTTACAAAATGACTAATCTGCTAGATAGCAAATGCAAATACTCTGCACAACTGTTTACTCGATAACCGGAGTCACATTAACCACAAGGTTATCAACCTAGGTTGTGACATTACATATTGATTACTCTGCCCTAGGAAATGTCTCCGCATTTATCTCCTCAGCTGGATCATTTTCTAGCCAGTGAGAAAGTTATAGGGTAAGGCTTACTAATCTCTCACACAGGAAATAGGAAATGTTCCCTTTCAGCTTTGTTGGGGAAGAAGTGGGTAGAAAATGTCAAGTTATAGCACTACCCAGGAAGGGGTGAGGAAGCAGGGTAGGGAAAGCTGGCAGCTGAAAGGTCCCCTCACTTTAATGAGGAAAAAAGAAAAAGCAATTCACCTGAATTAATGGGAGTGCTTCATTTGGAGAATTCCCTGGAGCTCCAAGATGTCCAATGAGTAGAAAATAAAATTAGATGGGCACTAGAATACTGCAGTTAACAAACTCAAGTCAACAGTTTCAAGTTCCATCATTGCCCTATTGAAGCCAGCATGGTCTTGGCTGTCTGGAACAGTGCAGATTTTATGTAACTCAATAAAAGTCATTAGTGAAAGTATAATTGTGGTGGTTTTCCATCAATAGATGGGGGTCCTCCATTCAAATCTTGGCAAGCTTGTGATTAATTTAACCAATAGAGTCCAGCAGAAGTGGTGCTATGACTTCTAAGGCTAGGTCAAAAACAATGATGCAGCTTCTACCTTGTTTGCAGAACATTCTCTCTTGGAGAGCTAAGCCATCACCTAAGATGTTGGACTATTTTGAGATACCATGCTTTAAAGAATCCCAAGTCACATAAAGGTGCCATGTATAGGTGCTCAAATCATCAGTGCCAGCTGATTTCAGTCTCCAAGTCATCCCAGACTGGCTATCAGACATGTAAGTGAAGAAGCTTCTAGATGATTTCAGTCCTTAGGTAGTCAAGCCACTCCCAGTCATCTGTGTCTTCACAGCTGAGGCCTCAGACATTGTGCAGGAGAGATAAGCCACCCCTGCTGTCCCCTGCCTAAATTATTGGTTTACAGAATCTGTGAGCATCATAAAATGGTTGTTGCTTTCTGCTACTAAGTTTGGGTGATTCATTACATAGCAATAGAAAACCAGGATAATAACCAAAAAATGTGATTTATTCAGTACATTTAAATACTAAATCTTTGCTCAGAGAGTATCTCTCAATCTTTTATTTGGGAAGTAGGATCACTGTTATCTATTATCCTTCATGTGCCCCATCCTCCCAAATGAAAACATATTGGAGGATTTAATGAGTATGTTGATATGTGAGTCAGTTGATATTTACTCAGCACCCATTAAATATACAACCCAGAATAAGGTGAAAAGCAATAATATGGAATATAGGACACATTTTGTCCTTTATGAATATGCATCTGAATTGGATGGATGGACCAAAATACAGAAAAAGGCAAAGTTGCTTACAGAAGGGCAAGCTAACCTAGCTCTAGTCAGTATGGCATTGTATTTATAAGAACAGGTAAATACCACCTGGGATTTGAATCCTGTTGTTCAAATTCCGTCTCAAACCCACCTTCCTTCCTATTGCATGACCTCAAGCAAATTACTTAACCCCTTTGTTCCTCAATTCCCTCACCTTCAAAAGTGAAGAAAAGTCACTTAAATAATCCAGGCACTAAAGGCTCAGGTGTACCCCTGGGCAAAGGGCTTCATGCTGGAATCTGAGGGAACATTCGGCTTGGCTGTTCCTCTCCTCAGTCACTGACTACCTCTGGCTCTCCCTTCTCGCCTGGCTTTGGGCGTGATGAAAACACTTGAGTTCTGCAGGCAAACAGATGATGGGTCCTAGCCTCACCACTTACTACTACCACAACCTTGGACAAATTCACCAGCGTTCTAGTTACCCCCACTGGTAAACTGGATAAAACAATACCTACATTTATGGAGTATGTGAGGAGGAAAAGAGATAAAGACTCTAGAACAATAGGCACTTGATAGTAATTCCTTTTATAGGAATTACTATAGGGCTGGGGGAAGGAGGGTCAGGGAAGATGCCTCAACTACACTTTTACAAATGTTTATTGATACACAATTCTGATTAGCCTATCCTCAAAACAGCCTTATAAAGCAGTTGCCTTACCACAGGTGGAATTTATTAGGTCCTAAACACACAATGTTGTTGGCCTTTAGTGTGCCAGTGTCTCGTAAATATGTGTTTACCTTTTCAGGGAAAATAGAATCTAGACATTCAGGCTTTGAGGCATAAAAGCTTTTTATAGGTCAGAAAAAAGAAGAAAAGTTTTCTGATTTTCTTTAAAACTTTAATGCATTTAAAAATTACCCAGGAGCAGCAATGTATGAAACTCACAGACATAGTGTTGAGTGGGAAAAAACAAAACCCAACACAAAAAGAGTTCACACTGTATGATTCCATTTGTATGATATTCAGGAAAAGGCAAAACTACGGGATCGAGGGTAGAATTGTGATTGCTTTTGTTGGAGTACTGCCTAGGAGAGAAAATGAGGAAGGCTTTTGGGGTACTAGAAATGTTCTAAACCTTGATCTGGTATGTATCTAAAAATTATGTCAAGCTGTATGCTTGAGATTCATGCACTGTACTGCATGTGTGCTAGACCTCATTAAAAATGTCCTAGGAAGGTGCTGCTATTACTAGTTTCTTTTAATTTGCTGGCGGTGGGAATGAGGAAGAGAAAAGAGTAGTATAGAGGCTCTTATGTATATCTGGTTGTAGACCAAAGCCTTCATTTTGGTAATTACTTTTAATTTAGCAGAAAAGGCTTGATGCTGCAACAACAGTGTGATTCAGCTCCCCGCTTTCCCACAGCACTCTCTGAAATGAAGGCACAGCAGGGGGGATATATGTAATTCCTTTATTCATGTATAAAGGGCTTATAAATAGTAATACCAACCTCAGTGCCGGGCATTTCCTGGGGAATTAATAGCCAGCTGGGGTTAACGGTCCTTGGTTCGACTTTAGGCCATCAACTCTTCTTGCTGCTCATTAATTCCCAGAAAGTGCCCTGTGCCTTGATGGTTATTGCTTAAATACATTAAAATCAAGTTAAGGGGCTGACTTAATGTTTAGCTGTGATAATGTAAAACACAAGGAAGCACTCCCAGCAAACACATTCGTTGTTGTGTGTTTTTATTTAACTAATTTTCTTCTATATATTTGAGTAGTGCAATGGAATGATGCACATGGACATTTTTGCAGATGTTGCTGGTGTGAGTATGTGCGTGTGTGTATTTTTTTTATTTTTAATGCTCAGAACTAATCAAACAAGACCACAGAAACTTCACTAAAAGACTTTACAATGGGTTCATCATTTCAGTGAAAATTTTCTATTTGGGTCCAAGAGAAAATATTTAGATATAAAAGAAAATAGGAGAAAATAGTTTAGGAAAATATGGGTTAAGAAAATCATATGTTCTTTATTAATTTAACACAAAGACATTTTGAGGTAGGCCTAAGGGAGGCCTGGAACATGGAGAGGGGCCCTTTAAAACAACATTTTCCACGTTCTTTTTTGGAGGGTGGAAAAAACCCTTCCTAGGCTTTCTGCTTCTTGCTGCCCAGGATAGGGGAACCATCTTAAAGCAATTCCAAGCAGTTCTTTCTTGGAATAGGAAAGCATACACATTTCTAATTTTTAAAAAAATCTTCTTTAATTCAAACAAGTGAGCACTTACACAAACAACTTATGTGTCCAGCTAGGGAGGGGAGAGATAGTCACCTGTGAAGCCCTAGTCCTCCATACCTCATGATCCAGTGTGAGAGATAGACAGACAGACCCAGACCAGAATACAGGGCAGAATGTGTTCATCTCTATAATCCAGGCAAATATCACATGCTTCAAGAAAACAAACGGTGAGTTCATTGTAAATAGAAAAGGATTCAGAGATCACCCAAATTATGAGAACTCAAAGCATTTGCACTCATTCTTAATTTCTTCTATGAATCAAGTTCCAAAGAAAGGGTAAGACTAGATGTGCGAGGCCCACAAGTAAAGGATACTTTGTTGGAAAACATTTTGAGAGCTATTCGAGTTCCTCAAACTCATTTATTTGAATACACAGGATTAGGGGGGTGGGGAAGTTGTCAAAAATTCAAATGTACTGGCCCTACTCAAGAAATTAAATCATGGGAGGCCGAGGCCAGAGGATTGCCAGGAGTTCAAGACCAGCCTGAGCAATAGCGAGACCCCATCTCTACTAAAAATAGAAAAATTAGCCAGGCATGGTGCCGCACACTTGTAGTCCCAGCTACTTGGGAGGCTGAGGCAGGAGTATTGCTTGAGCCCAGGAGTTTGAGGTTGCAGTCAGCTATGATGATGACATTGCACCCTAGCCAGGGCAACAGAGCAAGACCTTGTCTCAAAAAAAAAAAATTAAATCAGAGTATCTAGGGCCCAGGCATCTCATTTTTAACCAGGTTCTCCTGGTGATTTTTTAGTGCGCTGAAGTTTGAAATCATTGTATTGGAGTTTCTCAAATAAAAACAAATTGTTTTGCTCTATACCAGCTGAGAATTAAAAATCACAAACAAACCGCCACTACCACCACTATCACCAAAATACCTTGTCTTGGGAGGAGCTAAACTCTTAGCATTCAAACTTTCCACAAGTACTTTCTAATTGGTTTTTATGATTTGGGACTATTTTTTAGCTTCTTGCAGGCCAGGACCACTTCTGATTTACCTCCTATGGCTCAGATAATGCTTGGCACATGTACGCTCAATATGTATTAATATTTGACGAGCAGCGGAATGGATGAATGAATGTAGGTAAGTTCATATTTGAATGGCTAGCAGCTTCCTTTCAAAGTGTTTCCATTATCAAAACACTCATCCAAAATGGATATTAACTTGGAAATGGTCTGAATTCTGTAAGATTGATAACTACTGGGGGATGTTTGCATGTGCCAGGTCCCTGGTTTGGATGCGGTACCTGGTGAAGGCAAAACCTGGGTACTTCATACACAGGATGCAAGAGAATAATGTGCTAACACCTGTATCAGTAAAACTGAGAAAAATTGTCTGTGGCAATTAGGAGGGTTACAACTGGGATTTGTGTTAAACTGAAATTTAAATGTCTACATAGGCCGGGCACGGTGGCTCACGCCTGTGATCCTAGCACTCTGGGAGGCCGAGGTGGGAGGGTCGCTTGAGCTCAGGAGTTTGAGACCAGCCTGAGCAAGAGCGAGATCCTGTCTCTAGTAGAAACAGAAAAAATTAGCCTGGGTGACAGTTAGACCCTGTCTGAAATAAAAAAAAAAAGAAAAAAAGAAAGAAAAAGAAAAACAAAACAAACAAAAATGTCTACGTAGACAATTAAAAATAAAATCCTATTATTGATTCTCTCATTTTCTCTCTTTCCATCCATCCATCCATCTGTAAACTACAGATAATAATTATGTATACATTCCTACTTCCCAGGGTTGGGGAATATATAATATATGTAAAATTTATAAATTACATAGTCTTATATAAACACCAACTCTTATTATCACCTCTACTTTCTATTGGTAAATATTTCTGTGGTAAATATTTCATGTAATGTGGATCTTCTCCACCACACAACACTCCAAGAAGCCTGTATTCCTCGCTACCAAACTGAGATGTGCCCCTCCAGTAAAGTAAAATGATTTTAGCACCAGTTTAACAAAAACACAGTAGGAAGATAAATGCTAAGTGAAACAAAAATTTTAAAAAAAATTAAATTCTGTTTTGGATAATTTATGCCTTTCATTTTCTTAGGTAATTAGAAGTTAGCTACCAACACATATCATGTTAAGTTTATGACAATAACTCAGAGAGATCTTTACCAGAAAGTAGAAGTGCTGTTTTAACTGGTACACTTGACTCTCTCCCATTTCCCAGGTGTTTTTTTTTTCTAGCCAGCCAAGTTATTTTCATCATATTCCCTTTTATCTTAAGTTCACATAACCCCTAGAACCTGAATCTAGGGCAAAAGAGGAGAGATCAGACCTAACACTATCGATTCATTGATGTGGGCTCCGTTGGTTTTGATTTTAGAAGGTCAATGCCCTATGGGCCAAATTTGTTCAAAGGACAAACACACAATAATGATATAGTGCTTCCTGCCTTTAAAAATCCAACCACCACTGTTTAAACACTGTTAAGTATCAGTGGGAAAATGTAATGTGTACTTTAAAAAGCCTAAGTCTCTGTGTGGTTTAGAGTCATTCTATAATTATGTTTTAAATAAATGATGATCTTTTAAAATATATAATACTAATATTGTTGATACTTCAGATAAATGGTTCCTGTTTCATTTTTAATATGTCATTAACTTACCATTACTAAAAATTTAACCATGCTTTAAAAAATTCCCAGATGGAAATGAGATTATATTAGTAATTTACAATACAGCAATACATTTCCATTATGCTTATTTAATAGCACATTTATATCATGCAAATTCCTTTGAATATAAAATTGTCATCTAGTTCTAACTGAGTGGTAGGTAGGAAATGAGAAAAAAAATCCAAAGAGGAGATTTGGGGAAAGATAACAAATATGCAAGCAGAGCTACTTTCTATCAATAGAATAGTACCTTGGGGAAGAAGTTTTAAAATATATTTTTGAAAGAAGGGCTAAAGGATGTTTATGTGTGTGATGTTGTATTTAAAATAAAAATAACTCCTAAGAAACAGACTAGAATTATTCTTCAATGTTCAGAATATTCATTTGTAAAAAGAATCACTCAGGGCCACTACATTTACTGACCAGCTAAATTCACTTTAATTTAACTCCTTACAGGAGTATAATGCTTTAGGGTTTTATAATGTACAGAAAATGTGAACTACAGCTATCACCAGTGATAGTTGTAGACCTCACTGTAGACGTCATCATGCAGATGATGCTGTGTCTCTAATTTCAACATCAGCTAACAACCAACCTTAGCATGTGATCATCTGAAATTGTTCTGGGCCTCATATGCTTTCCAAAGCTCTCTGCTCACTGTATGATCCAGAATGATCTTTTAACATTCATGATGATTATCTATTTGCCAAATTTCATTGAAGTTGGCGATGCCTGAAGCTTTCCAGGTTAAAAACTTCTGGGACTGGGATAAGCATGCTTGTGGTCTACTTCTTTTCATAAATCAAGAGATAAACTGGTTTCAAGGAATCACCTTAAGGAGACAAAAACAACTTCAATGAAATTTGGCAAATAGATAATCATCATGAACATCAAAAGATCACACTGGATCATATAGTGAGGAGGGAGCTTTGGAAAGCATATGAGGCCCAGAACAATTTCAGATGATCACACGCTAAGGTTGTAAAAGAGATGTAAAATAAGGCATAAAGCACTGGATACTGTCTCTGTATAAATGGAAGATCCTGGCTAATATGTAATTTAAGCATTGAAAGGAAGGAGCTTCCTGATGACTGACAGTGGCCACATTCCAGTAATAGCTGCAGGTGAAGGGAGAAGAGTGGGCAACCCGGGGAAAGAGGAACAACAGGTATCAGGAAATCAATCCCAATTTTAGGGAAAACTTTTTATTAAAAATTTATAATATTTATTTTTTTCTTTATCCCTCAATAGATTAAAAAAATTATAATGTTTCTTAATGCACAGGAATTGGGTGTATTTTATTGGATGACTGCCTCTTGTCTTTTTTTAAGTCTGTCCTTTTTCATTCTTCTGATAAGTGGAAAAAGCCATGGGTCCTATCCTGAATTCACAAGGCTTTCCAGAGGCCAGAAGAGATAGGAGCAGAAATGAAGGTTTTTCATCTATCTTCTGGACCACTGAAACATTATTGTTAAAAATATATATATACACACATATATACATGCAAAACAACCTCTCATTTATTCTGATTTATTCCTGAACTGATAGGAAGGTGAAATAGGCATTTTGATTGGTGGGTGGAAGTGGGGAGCCCTCCTAGAATGTCTACCAGAAATTGGGCAACACTCACTCTGGTTACTTCTAATGATAATCCTGCTATGATGTTTAACTTCATGTATCAACTTGACTGGGGCCATGGAATGCCCAGACATTTGGTCAAACATTATTCTGGGCGTGTCTGTTTTTTGGATGAGGTTATTTTTAGATAAGATTAACACTCAAATCGGTATACTGAATAAAACAAATTGCCCTTCCTAATGTGGGTGGCCCTCATCCAATCAATTGAAGACCTGAATAGAACAAAAAGACTAAGAGGGAACTTCACTTACCTGACTGCTTGAGCTGGTACATTGGTCTTCTCCTGCTCCCTGACTGGAACTACACCATCAGCTCTTCTGGGTCTCTAGCTCACCCACTGCATGTCATGGGACTTCTCATCCTCTGTAATTATGTGAACCAATTCCTTATAATAAATCTCTTTATCTATCTCTATATATTTATATCTATATCTATCTCTTATTTGTTCTGTTTCTCTGTAGAACCCTGACTAATAGACCTACTTTAGGGCTATCTGGGTTCAATGGTGCCTTAAGATACAGCAAAGAATAGGTCTGTGACCCACCAAAAGTTAAGAAAATGTCTCATGGTGTGTATCTTATGGAGGATGCCATAAGCGGCATTGGCCTGGCCTGGCACCAATCGCAGCTGTAACCATAAAGCAGGCCGGGCCATAACCAATGGGTCCCATGACTTTCAAGCCACTGTTCTGTCTTGGAAGTTGGAACGCCCCTGGTACTCTTGTATCCCCCCAAAGTCCCATCACCTATCTGGAACTCTTCATGTTTGAAGTTCATCCTTCAGGAACAAATCTAGGACTGAGGATAGATTTTAAATTCTAAGGCTACCTGCTTTGAGAAAGCTACAGGAATAATCAAGGGGTCAAGCACATCAACTAAGCACTTCAGAGAAAAAGCGACAGGCCATGAGATCAAGAGGGAATGTGGTTGAGAGCTAACTTAGTCGATTAATCAGGGCTCCAAATGGAAAGTAAGAGATGGAGAGAAGACAAACATTCTCAAATTGTACACTCCTGCCTCTGTGATCCTTTGGGCTCAGTTATTCATGTTTCTGTAGGGCCCAGGCAGGTCCTAAAAGTACCTGTTCCTTGCTGGATACCTCAGGCACATCAGCCATTAATTCTCGATTATACTTTATGAGTATTCTATCCCCATGATTTAGTCTCATTTCTACATTTAGATGCCTCAGGAGATTTTATATCAGTTGGACAAATCCTCCCTGTTTCCAGACAATTAGTATCCGTAATTCTTAGCCATTTATTTTAAGGATAAAAGCATTTTTCCATCCTCACTCCTGTTCATTTCTGAGGTTAAAAAGGCAACTATAAACTTTGCCTGATAAATTTTCCATTCATTCTCCTCCTCTCCTTCAATATGCCAATCAAGCTGTCAGCTTGCTTTCTCTGTAGATTCATAACACTTCACCTTCAGTCTCATTAACTGATTTTCCTTTTGTTTCACATGAAGAAAACTCATCTCAACACTTAAAACCCTGGGAGTTACAATTTAGAACTTCTTCAGCTGTCTTTTGGATTTTTAGCTCCCACTGCTTCTTCTTTATTTTCTGCCTTTCAGATAGAAAAATTTCCTTTTCTTTCAACTACCTTTAGTTGACCCCATCTTCAAATATGGAGCAAGATTTACACTCATATTGTAGCTTTTATATGTGTCAACTTTTATAAATTTCAAAATACAGTCAAACTTCACTCATTTGGACACTATTTGGATTTTGTGAAAATTAGGATGAAACCTGGGCTACAGTTTGCTTAGATGTACCTGTTCCCATGAGGATAATAACTGCTCCAAAATATTTTATGCACAAACAATTAGGGATGTAATCTGTATCTTGGAGTACTATTGAACCCAGATTGCCATAAAGTAGGCTCGTCTTTAGAAGTAAGCAGAATGAGTGCAAATCATTTTGAGAGCATTGATGAATGCAGGTGGCCTTCACTGGTGGTACTTGATGAGCTCAGTTCAAGTTAATGTAGCTCCTTGATTGCTGAAAAATCTATTTTTCTAAAACTTAAAACTTTAGATTGTGGTTAAGGATGCAGCTTTAGAGTCAGACTGTCTTATTTGGAATCTTGGCTCCACCATTAACTTGCTTTGTGATCTTGGGCCAGTTATTTCTTAGGACCTCAATTTCTTATCTGCAAGACATGGGAGAATACAGTAAATACCTCTTAATGTTGTCTTGAAGATTAATCGAGATGAGGCATGTCAAATACTTAGCACATTGCCAGGAAGATGGAACTCGCTCATAGGCAGCTGACCAAGTTTGTGCTCTTCCAGAAGCAAAACGTGAAACAAGGATTTGAGCACAAGTAGTTTATTTGGGAGACAATCCCAGGAAACACTAGGAAAGTAGTGTGGAGGTGAGACAGGAAAGGGAAGGTAGCCAATAAAGGGTAAAGTGTCAAGCAGGTTATCACTGTGGGCAACTGTAGCCCAGTATCACTGGGGACTTTTGAGAGACTACAGAGCACGCATATCAGAGCTATGCCCACACCCACGGCCAAGCAGCAAGAGAGCTGGGTGTTTTTTTTTGTTTGTTTTTGTTTTTTGAGACAGAGTCTCACTCTGTTGCCCTGGCTAGAGTGAGTGCCGTGGCGTCAGCCTAGCTCACAGCAACCTCACACTCCTGGGCTCAAGTGATCCTCCTGCCTCAGCCTCCCGAGTAGCTGGGACTACAGGCATGCGCCACCATGCCCGGCTA
>CAUYSK010116919.1:0-33899 GCA_963575035.1 Avahi laniger | reverse complement strand
TCAGACTGGAGGTCCTCCAAGGGCAGGGCAGGGTGTCCCCCATCAGACTGAAGGTCCTCCAAGGGCAGGGCAGGGTGTCCCCCGTCAGACTGGAGGTCCTCCAAGGGCAGGGCAGGGTCTCCCCCATCAGACTGAAGGTCCTCCAAGGGCAGGGCCGGGTGTCCCCATCAGACTGAAGGTCCTCCAAGGGCAGGGCAGGGTGTCCCCCATCACACTGAAGGTCCTCCAAGGGCAGGGCCGGGTGTCCCCCATCAGACTGAAGGTCCTCCAAGGGCAGGGCAGGGTGTCCCCCGTCAGACTGAAGGTCCTCCAAGGGCAGGGCAGGGTGTCCCCCATCACACTGGAGGTCCTCCAAGGGCAGGGCAGGGTGTCCCCCATCACACTGAAGGTCCTCCAAGGGCAGGGCTGGGTGTCCCCCATCAGACTGAAGGTCCTCCAAGGGCAGGGCTGGGTCTCCCCATCAGGCTGGAGGCCCCCACAGCAGGCTGGGCCTCCTCTACTCCTCCCGCTGCTGTCTTAAACGAGCGCCCAGGGCACAGGGCTGAGCACCCCCATCCGCCACTGCTCTCCTGGGGCTGGAGAACGCTCACGGGGTCCCTAGGTCTGGTGTGAGGATGGTGCTGGGTGCCAGGGAGGGCCTAGGAGTCGGAGATGTCCTTCTTCCTGCCAAACAGCTGGAGACCCAGGTCAGCTGGGGGCCCCCAAAGGCCCTGGGAAAGCCGGCTGTCCTCACTCACCTTCCTCTCGGAGGGCCGAGGAGGCGAGATGCCCTTGGAGGGAAGTGACTGGAGTTGGGGGGAGCAGGCAAGTTCCCAGAGTAAGCCAGGGCGGGAAGGGAGCTTGTGGCTCCACATCCTCCCAGGAGAAAGCGGATCAAGAAGGCAGGGCTGCCAGGGCAGCAGCTTGCCCTCCCGTGGGTGTCTCTCTGGCCCGGCCCAGTAGCACCAGTGAGGTCAAAGGTCCTCAGTGCTATGTCCCAGGTAGGAGCAGGGAGGGGCAGTCCAAGCAGCCCCTGAAGTGGGAACAGCCCAGGAGTCACCGCCAGCCCCCAGCCCTGTTCTCCTCAAAGGAGGATCACAGCTCCAGTGCACATCCTCGGCTCCCCACGCCTGCTGCCTAGGGGCTGGGCTGTCGGAACGCCACCTCGCCTTCCCGGCACCCTGGAAGGGCCGGCACTGGCCAGGCACTGTGGCTTCCAAGCGCCATCTCGCTCAGTGAGGACGGGATGGTTAATTTTACACGTCAACTTGACTGGGCCACAGGAGCCCAGATATTTGGTGAAACGTCGTTCTGGGAGTGCTGCCGGGTGTTTCTGGGTAAGATTAGCATCTGAATGGGTACTGAGGAAGGCAGATGGCCCTGTCCAGGGTGGGTGGGCCTCATCCAATCCACTGAAGACCTGAATAGAACAAAAAGGCCGAGAAGGGAGAATCTGCTCTCTCTGCCTGGTTGCCTTTGAGCTTAGACATCGGTTCTTGCCTGGCTTCACAATCACAGGAAACTTCAGTTTTTGGGGTCTCGAGCCCGCCAGATTTTGAACTGGAGTCTACGCCATTGGCTCTGCCGGTTCGCAGGCCTCTGTACACCCCCAGCCCTTCCGGTCCAGCTTGCTCAGCCACAGACCTCGGGGCTTCTCAGCCTCCACAGCCCCGTGAACCAATTCCTTGTAATAAACCTCTCCGTACACACACACACACACACACACACACACACGGTCAGATACATTCTGTTAGCTCTGTTTCTCCAGAGAACCCTGACTAATACAGTGAGAAAAGGGACTCCCAGGAAGGGACACTTATCTCATTTTTACAGATTGGAAAACCAGCGCCCACACGGGGGCCAGCACAGAGGTACCCAGCTGGCAGGTGGCAGAACTGGAAAGCAAAGCCACAGGGCCAGCTCTGAAGACAGCACCTCTGTGCGGTGACGAGAACAGGAAAGTAAGCAGGGAAAGTGGTGGCCCACGACCCTTATGCTCACCCCCCAGTTTCAGAGCTCATTCGTAGTTCCCCATGCCTCAGCGTCCCCGTTTGTCAAATGAGGATTGTACCATCTGGCACGGCCCTGACCGCCTGTAACTGCACGAGGAATGACCAGGAAGGCAAGGAAGCCGCCCTGGAGAGCTATGCCCAGAGCTCCCGGTGGCAGCTCATTCCAAAGTAATAATCCAAACAAATCGGGTGACAGCAAACATCACCAAAATACCACTCAGGGAGCCACACCCGAGTCTCACACCAGCTGCCCGGGAGGGACTGCAGGGTGTGGCAAGGTGGGATATGGGCAGCCCTGCTGGTCAAGAGTGACAGGCACGGCCCCGGGATGAGCCAGGCACAAGCCCAGGATCAGGCCCTCATTCTGGGGCCAAGCATGGGCAGCGCTTGAAACCGGGCAACGCAGGACCCAGGCAGCCTTGACCCCATTTGTTCAAAGAGCCCAGCCTCCAAGGTGGCTGTGTCTACACTGGCCACACCCTCAGCACAGCCAGGGCTCCGTGGGTACAAGTCCTGGGTACCAGTCCGTGACAGAACCTGCCCCACTGTCTCAGGCAGCAGCAGACACAACTCAGGATCCATTGCGGCTGCGCCCCTTCCCCCCTCGGCAGCCCTGGCGACACTCGTCAGAGGCACAGGTCAGGGCCCAGCAGGGATCTTGGGCCCCCTCTGCTTCCCGACAAACTCTGTCCCATCCACCTCTGAGACACAGCTAGGAGCTGAGAGCAGTGCTGGAGGGGACATAAGAAGGGTCGGCAAAAGTGATCCAGCCAGATGGCCCCACGAGCCACAAGACAGAGCCAGTACCTGAGTCTGCAGGGTGGTGGCATCCAGGACAGTGACCCAGGGCCCACAACTGGCCCACACAGCGTCCTCCAGGCTCAGCAGGGTGCGGATGGGCCCTGGCCCCACAGTCAGGCACACGGGAGGGCTGTCCAGGTCCCACAGGACTCCTCCTGGAGGGGGAGGAAAGAGGCAGGTCAGCGGCCCAGGGCTCCCCCGGCCCACACGCACCCTCTCCCCTGCTGTGGCCTTTCTCCCTCCCCTGGCTGGAGGGTGGCTGCTCCCATCTGCCTCTGACTCCACCACTACCTTCCACCCCATCAGGGACTGTGCCCTTTCCTCCTGCCCTTCCCTGCCCCTCTTTCCCATTCATTCGTTCTGCACACACTTAGAAAGCACCTGCTCCAAGCCAAGCCACATGCTGTGGGCTGTGAAGACCAGAATGAGTCAGACACCGGCCCTCCCCTCAAGGAAACCCCACTGGTCAGAGAAACCAACAGGTTAATCAACAGGCCCCCTGCAACGTGCCAAGCACAAGTGAGCATGCGCAAGGGGCCTTGAGAACTGCTGAGATGGGAGGAACTATCTCTGCCTGGGGGGAAATCAAGGGAGGCTTCTTAGAAGAGGCAGCATCCACGCCAGACCCTGCCAGGCCAGTGTGACACGGTGGAAAGTGTCCTGGACCCAGAGTCGAGAGACTTGAGGTCTGGCCCTGATTCTGCTACCAACTTATTAAGGACGCTTAAGCACCTCTCCCCTTCTCAAGGCCTCAGTTTCCCCACCTGTAAAATTGGGGGCAGGTATTAACGAGGTTGTCTCTGAGGACTTTTCTCACCCTGTAGCTTATCCAGACTGAATCTGGATTTTCGTGCATCTTCTCACCTATTGCAAGGCACTTCTGCCAACTTTACCAAGATCTCCGATCTCTTTGCCAAGGTCCCTCCCCCTCCAGAAACGTCCCTGCCACCAGGTGCAGAAGGAGCACGCTCTGAGAGGCAATCACTCCCTAGCCGTCCAGCCCTGACGGCGAACCAGACCGAGGGCCTCGCCTGGCTCTGAGCACGGTGCTTCCCTCCCCCAGGGCTGCTTGGCTCACACGGCAGCCGTCTCCCCTGGCTCCAGGCAGGGTGCACTGAGATTGGTTTTCCTCCGCCTGATGCCACACGGAACCCCAGTGGCTGCCCTGTCTCGACAGGGTGCCAGGTGGGAGAGGGGCTGAGGAGGACGCTGGGGAGGCAGCACGGAGCTGGCTGCTGGCTTACCGGAGCCCTGCTGCCCCGCGCCCTCCACAGGATCCCCGGAACGAGTACAGAGCAGCCCGCCGCAGACAGCCCCTCCTCTCTGAGCCAGCTTCTGGGTGGCATGATGGGGCACAGCCGTCTCCAGGGCTGGAGGGGCCCCAGGGTACACGAGGGAAGCCTCCCAGTTTTCCTCCCACTTCTATAAAACAGATGCGCCTTGTGCCCTTCTTAAAATGGGCAGACTCCAAGCTCAGCCAAGAATTTGGGGAAAAGGGACTCCCCCACCCCCAAACCATCTTCCCAGCCCATGAGCCAGAGCACATCGAAAGTGGGCCAGGCCAGAGCAGTCTGCGGCCCCCGAGCTTCTGCACAAACTTGGACAGGAGCCTTCACCCTGCTGGGCCTCAGTTTTCCTCATCTGTATACTGGGCATGATAACCACGCCTACCCTGCTCCAGATGTCATAGGGAGCCCATGAAATGAGCACAGAATGTTTAGCTGGGCACAGTCAGAAGCGCCGACAGCTGTTGCTACATCCCATTCTATACCCACACGCCAGGCACTCTTTTGATGAATTGTTTCCTTAACTCCCAACAAGCCTGTGTGGTAGATACTATTATTACCCTTGTTTATAACCGCGACGACTGAGACGCAGTGAGTTTAAATAACAACCCTAATTTGCACTGCTAAAAAGGAGACTGTGTTCATTGGCTCTTACCGTTTGATGTCATTTGCCACAACACGACGGTGTGTCAGGGCAAGTGTTGACTCCACCACGTAACCAATGTGACAACAGAGACCCAGAGAGCCAAGAGCTTGGGCAAGGCCACCCAAGGGTGACAGGCCAGGTGGGATTTCAGCTGGGCTCTGGCTGGCTCTGGGCCTCGCCTCTTCTCCAACCCCTGTGCCCTCTCAGGCTCTGCGGCTGGGACTGGGGTCCGGGAGGGGCGAGTGACGGCAGGGAGGCTGACCCCACCGACGCCAGAGCCAACAGCACGCAAGGCTGTGAGCGCCCCCCAGTGGCCAGAGGCGAGTGGTGTTTGTGGCAGAAGCAGGAGCTCCGGCTGCGGCAGCCAAGATGGGGGCTGGGACGACACCCCAAACCTGGGAAGTGGAGGCTCTGCCCCGGGGGCTCAACAGTGATGGCCACCGGAGCCCTGCACGCTGGACAGAGCCTCGCCATGGCTGCCGGGGGCAGGGGCTAGGGCCTGAAACCCCCGAGGGTCACATGGAGGCCGATGGCCTCCTCCATGTGCTGGGAGTCTCCAGAAGTCCTCTACGTCCTGACTCCAGGACAGAAGGACATGCTGTGACAAAATTTAATAACGTCGACACTGTTGTACCAAAACTGACACTGATTAGAGGCCCACGGTGAGACCCTGAACAAGAGGCTTCCCCCTGTGGGGACTCGGCTTTCCCATCCACACGACGAGGGGACAGAACTTTGTCCTCTAAGGGCCTCCCCAGCCCTCACACAGCGTGATTCTAAGATTCTAAATGCAATGGCTGTGAGCTCTGGGCGGGCGAGAGCCTCCCCCGCCTGGCAGGGGCTCCGTCCTCTCCACGCACCTCCGTGTTCTGGAACACGCGCGCACACGCACACTCCCGCCCCTGCGCGACAGCCCATTCGTCCGGGCCCGGCACCAGCCCTCACAGCCAGCCAAAGGGAGACGAGGGCCCGTCTCAGCAAAGGCACCTTCAGGAGGCCACAGGGAAGAAAGCCCCACTGGTCTCCCGGGGGTCCAGATCCGGAGCCGGAAAGCGATGTCGAGAGAAAGTCATTGCAGCTGAGAGGGGCCCACAGGGCACCCCGCCTGGTGAGTAACAGCAGGTACTGAGGGCAAGGGCAGCGGCTGTGAGAAAGGGCGCAGTGCGGGTCACTGTGCTCCAGGCTCTGCCGTAGACAGATTACTCCTCACAGCCACTCTAAGAGCTACTTCCCGACACACTGAGACGAGCCCAAGGCCCTCGTGACCAGCCCTGTTTGCCCCGGGCCATGCCTAGCACCGCCTCCTCCTCCGACTGCCCAGCGCAATACTACCCTCTGGGGTCCCCCACCAGACCAACCACTCTCCTGCCTCCAGGCTTTTGCACGTGCTGTTCCCTCTGCCAAGAACGCTGTTCCTCCAACTCTTCACTGCCTGGTCGCTCCTCCTTCGGTCCTCAGCCTCAGGATCCCCCTCCTTGGAGAGGCTTTCGCCATCCACCCCCGACACACTCAGGCGGCCAGGCTCTCACGCGGCACCCCACCCCTTCCCTTAGGAACCCCAGCGTGATGTGTGGTCTCATGCTTCCTGCCTGCTTGCTTGCCTAACCCTGTCTCCCGCAAGGGCAGGGGGCACGTCCATTTTGCTCACCACTGAATCCATGGCACATAGTAGGTGCTCAGTAAATATGTGGTGGGCAAATGCTCGCAAAGCAAGAAAGCTGGTGAGGCATCTTAGCCTTTTCCTCCAGGCCCCTTGGCCTCAGCTCTGCTTGGGAAAGCCAAAGTCCCTCACGTCTGGAGAGGGCTCTAGCCCAGGAGGCAGGATACCTGGGTTCAGCTCTCAGCTCAATCGTGGGACTTTGGACAGACAGTCCGTTGCCATCCAGAAAATGAGGGGATGGGCCCCAGTGGCTCTTCTGGTTCTGACAAACTCCCAGCCTCTAACCCCAGGCTGAAAGCCAATGTGGAGACCCAGATCTCTCTTTATGGGCTAAACTGTGCCCCCAAAATCTGCGTGTTGAAGTCTTAACCCCCAGTACTTCTGAATGTGATCTTATTTGGAATTAAGACGAGGTCATACTGGAGCAGGGTGGGCCCCCGATCCAAGACGATTGGTGTCCTTACGCACAAGGGAAGTTTGGACACGGACACACGTAGGGAGAATGACTTGTGCCCCACAAGCCAAGGAACCACCGGAAGCTGGGCGAGAGGCCTGGACCAGACCCTTCCTTGGCTCCTTCTGAGGGAGCAGGCTCGCCGACACCCGCACCCCAGACTCCCGGCCTCCAGGACGTCAGAGGCTAAATCTCCGCTGTTCGTGGTACTTTGTCACGACAGCCCCACCTCCTCCCGACCCTGGCTTCCACACGGATGAGTCGGGAACCCAGAGGGAAAGGGCCAAAGGCAACCCGAGCTGGGCCAGGCGGCGGCTCGAGGCCGGCCTCACGGTACGGGCGGGAGCCAGGGGGCGGGTGGTGCCTTCGAGCGGGTCTGGACCTCCTCAGATCTGAGCCCACAGTTATATTTGCACGCACGCTCCGTCTGACAGTGAGAGGGATTTTTTTCCCTCCCTCTTCCCCCTTTAATTAAAAACTATAAATGCCTTATCAAAAGCTAATTAAAAATACCAACACAGTGCCAAGTGGCAAAAAAAAAAAAATAGCTCAGTACAAATATCCGTTTCTAACCCTGCAACAGGCAGTGATGACGCTGCAGTCAGCTGCACGGGGGAGGGGAGCGGAGAGCCACAGCCCTGGCCCTTCAGGCTCACCTGTCCCCTGGGGGGGCGGGGTGATGCTCTCCACCGGGCCCCCCTCATCAAACCGGGGGCTGAACAAGCCACCGGGGACGGGACCGCAGCACCCGTGTGGCTGCAGACAAGCTGCATCCGTCCCTCGGTCTCAGCGTCACCGTCCCCACGGCAGAGGCAATTCTCAAGGGCTGGGTGAGAATTCAGATGATGCGCGTGCATTAAGCACTTCGCCCACTCCTGGGGCACGGCAGCCCGAGCACTGCTAGCCCTGCCCTCCCGCCATGGCAATTTGTGCCAGCGACGGCCCAATGAAATAACCAGACTGAAATGCTCGAGTCCGCTGAGCTGAGCCTTCACCGAGCTGCTGAACCCCCCAGGCCCGTGGGGGTGGGGCACTCCCATCACTCCCAGTTTGCAGATGAAGAGCCCAAGGCACAAGAAGGGAAGCCACTCCCCAAGGGACACAGCTGCTGCCAGGGCAGAGCACGAACAGGAAGCCATGTCTCTCCGACCCCCCAGTCCCTCTCTGATCCATGGAGTCCCCCTGCCAAGGGGCTTCGCTGCCTGCATGGTAGCGAGCACCCTATTCCAGCGGGGATTTGCATACGGGGGGCCATGCAGGGAGCCCCAGTGGGGCTCGGGGATCCCCAAATCCCTCCAGCACCGAGACCCCACAATCCATTTCTGTACTGTCCGCTCAGCTGCCTTCTGCGACTCCCCTGGTAGAGGCCCGGCACCCAATACCGCCTCCCAGCCGCCCAGCCCACAGCCCAGTCCTTACCACTGGCCCGAGGGTAGGCGGCGAGGGTCCCGTCCTGCAGGCCGGCAAGCAGGTGGAAGGGGCTGTGCCGCAGGCAGAGCACGGGCTGCAGGCCTGGACTCCTGCAGGTCGCCAGGCACTGGGTGCCGGTGTCCACGCTGCCGTAGAGCAGGATGCTGCGGGAGAGGTCCAAGAGCTGACCAGGACTCACTGAGCACCCCCCGTCAGCTCGCTGCCCCCACACCCTCCTGGGGAGAGGGGCCCAGGGGGCTTCTCCCTCTCGGCCAGGCCTTGCTGCTGTGTGGCCAAGCCATGGCTCCACCACGTGGGAGCTCACTTTCCCACGGATGGCTTTTCGAGGGTGGTGACCTCCCTGGCCTCTGTCACGAGAAGGACTCAGGGAGGCAAGACGGTAAGGATGCCAAGAGCTATTCTCAGAGTCACACAGACCCGAATCCAGACCCGTCACCTTGCAGCTGACCAACCCTGGCGTGCTGAGCCTGGATGGGGTAATGACGCCCACCTCCCCGCCATAAAGGAGTAGGGCGTGACACACGCTACGCGCATGCACCCTGCAAGTGAGGCCATGTGCAGAGAAGCCGGGCACGGAAGGCCACGGTGTGTGAAACGTACATAGCGTATGAGTCCATTTATGTGAAATGTCCCGAAGAGACAAATCCAGAGAGACAGAAAGCAGATTAGTGGTTTCTGGGGGACGGACAGGAGGGGTGATTACTAAATGGGTATGGGTTTCTTTTGGGGTAATGAGAATGTTCTGGAAGGCCCCTCCTAAGTCCAGGCCCAGACTTCACAGAGCGTGGGGAAGCTCCAAGTGGGTTCTACGTAACGTCAGCCACGCTCCTCGCTCAGCTTCCCGTGCGGGAAACAGGAGGAAGCGGCTTGCACTTCGCAGTGGGGCTGCTCTGAGGCTCACGTCCTGACCCGGGGAGCGGCACACAGTAGGTGCTCAGGGAACACACGTTCTCCTCGTTTCCTCCTCTCTGGGAGCTCAGGGAGGACAGGGCAAGGCAGTGCCAGGTCCACGGGCTCTCTGGGGGGCGCAGCCCAGCGCGGGGTCGTCATTGATCTTCACCTTCACCTCCCAACGCACGGGGACGAGTATTTCCTCACCCCTCACACCAGGCCCCTCTGCTGAACCCGGCAGGCACAGACCGTGGCCTTCTCACTGCCGGGCCGCGTGCCGCTGACTCGCCAGCTCCGGGCTCGTCCCACAGAGGGCAGCCCCGTCTGCCAGAGTGACCTCATACCCGGGAACGCCCCGGAACCCTCGCCCCGCCCAGCAAGGGGAACTGAGGCCGCAGACGGGTCGACACTCAATGAGCTGAATGGACAGAAGGCTTCACGTGGCCTGTGTATCGGAGGACGCTCACAGCGGCCCTGCGTGGGGGACTCGGATCCCGCTTTATAGACAAGAAACTGAGGCTCAGAGAGGTTGAATGGTGTGTCTGAGGGGCCACAGCAAGGTAGCAGAGAAGCTGAGATTCGAGCCTGGCTCCGGGTGAACCGCACGGCCTGGGAGTGGCCTGCAGTGCAAGCTGCCTCTGATGCTCCGGCTGCCCCATGGGGCAGCTCCGGCCCCCGCCTTCCTGGGGACGCCCAACCAGGGCCAGAGAATGTTGGTGGGCCACAGGCATGTTGGGAAAGCCACAGGGACAGCCTCGCCCACCTGGCTCTGCACAGAACACTCTCCCCCGCACCCCGGGCCCCTCACCTGCCATCCTGGAGCCCCAGGCAGATGGTCGGATGCGCCGCGGCCGAGGGGTCAGCAGCTGCCTGGCTTGCGTCCCCGCTCTCTGCCTCCTCCTCCGGTTCCGGGATGTACTCCATGCAGAGCACGGGGGCTGCCAGCGGGAAGGACTTGACCGTGCGGGGCGAGGGCCGGTTCAGGGAGAAAATCTCCACCTGGCCCCCGGCGCCCTCCTGCCCGCCCCCGACCTGGGAGCAGAGACCCAAAGAGGCCGTCAGGCAGGAACCACGGGAAGAGAAGTGGCACTCAGCCCCTGCCTTCCCAGGGACCCTGTCCCTCAAGAGGAGGTCCCCTCTCCTCCCTACACACATCCTGCGGTCACGAAGGTCCCCAGGTGCCATGACAAATTAGCATCAGGGCCCAAAGGAAATCTGGCGAGGAGCTCAGTGGACTAGATACGCAGTCGGTTTTCTATTTCCCCCTCTCCAGGGTGCGTTTCAACCAGTATACAGTCAACATCTACTCCATCCCTTCAAAGTACCTTCTCCGCCCGGATCATTGTTTTACCCTGTGTCTAGCACACGCCAGGCACTCAGCATGCATTAGCCTGGCTGGATGGACGGTTGGATGCATGGAAGGGTGGGTGGGTAGACGGCTGGATGGTCGGAAAGAGGGACAGGTGAATAAGTGATGGATGGATAAACGGGTGGGTGGGTGGATGTGTTAGATAGCGGAGAAACGAGGAGCAAATCACTCTCAGAAGGGGGGTGCCGCTGAAAGGGCGCAATCTTCATCACAAGGAGCCCGGGGGCACCTCGTGAGTCACAGCAGGCTTTGCCAGGAAGCCCGAGGGTAGAAAGGTGGCTGGAGTCTCTGCATGAGTAGGGTGCCAGCCACCCTGCTTCCTGACTCCAGGGGGAGACCCTGCGCCCAAGGCCCCGTGCAGGGGTCCCGCTCATTTCCTTACAGCGCTGCGGCCACCTGCAAGAGCCGTGCTCTCTTATTTGCTCCCCGGTTTTCTGCCGCCCCAGGTGAGGCTGCACCTCCCAGCTCCAAGCACAGCGCCTGGCCCCAGAGGTTCCTTGGAGGACCCTGCTGCACAAAACGGGGCCCAGCAGGCAGGCGGCTGTCTCCAGTGCCCCTCCCAGGTGCCGCTCCTCCTGCTCCTGCCCTGCGGCCGGAATCCCGGGCTGGGCGTGGGGGTGACTCACCCAGAGGTAGCCCTGTGGAAGGGAGGTGCTGACTGCCGAGAAGCCCAGCAGGGGACAGCTGACAGGACTGTGGACCAGGGCCCCGAGCTGCAGAGACAGAAAGTGCACGTGGGTTTAATCATCAAGGTGCTGAGATGCCCGTTTTGGGCGGATTCCTGGGCCCTATCCAGTCCCTGAATGAGAACCCCTGAGGGGGGCGGCTAAGAAGGCGCCATGCTTCACTGGGTCTCCAGGCAGTTCCTACACACTCGTATTTGATCATCACGCTCCTGGAACCATCCATCGAGAAGGGGCCCGAGTGATTCTCCGTATCAGCCCAGGGTGTCTGAAACTGGTACGGTTTGTTGAAACTCATCAATGCCTATCTCCCTTCTTTTACAGATGGGGAAATGAGCTCTACAGTGGACAGGTGACTCCCAGGCTGCAGAGAGGTGAGTCGCAGGGAGGCCCAGGACCGGGCGGCTGGTGCAGGTCGTGCACAGAGGCCAGGGGCTCTGCCTGCAGCCACCAGCCACCCCTCCTGCTGAAGCCATCGCCCCGGCCCCTCACTGGGGCTCCTCAGAGGCCCTTTTCCTGAGCCAGGCCTGGCCGGTCTGTCTCTCTGGCCAGGACAGCAACATCAGGAAATGGCCTGGCCCTCTCATGGGCCACACTGAGAAGGGGACAGTGGGGACAGCTGGGAAGGGGACAGTGCTCTCTCATGGGCCACACTGAAGGGGAAGGGGACAGTGGGGACAGCTCCTGCCAAGTGAGGAACACAGTGGCCACCGGCCCTTTCCCTGGCAGGTGCTGCCCTCTGCTGGTGCTGCTGGCCGTGCGCCAACTGGAATATTCCTACAAAATTTCCAACAGCCGGGTGTGAGGGTGCCCCGAGAGGTCACCTCATCCAGCCTCATTTGGCGGTGGACCAACTTGAAGCTCAAGCGCAGGGATGTGACTGGCTCGAGGTCACACAGAGAGTTAGTGGCAGGGTCAGGGCTAGAACTCAAACCTTCAGTGCCTGGCCCGGTGCTCCTTCCACTCTGGATTCTGCCATCAGTCTCAGGCTGCAGGCCGAGGGCTTGGCACTCCGGGCCCCACCTCTGCCCACTGGGAACGTGGGTCCCCACGCCCAGAGCAGGTGGCTTCTCTAAGCCTGGCCCCCCGGCTCCCTGCCTTTTCCGCTCCTTGGCAGCCA
Organism: Avahi laniger; assembly: GCA_963575035.1. Taxonomy (NCBI): domain Eukaryota; kingdom Metazoa; phylum Chordata; class Mammalia; order Primates; family Indriidae; genus Avahi; species Avahi laniger. The sequence goes on along the minus strand of CAUYSK010116919.1, from coordinate 21,567 downwards.
CATGGAGCTAGGAGTGCTCACCCTGGCTCAGACATCACCATGGCAACTCCATGGCCCCGAAGTCAGCCGGATCAACAGAGCTAGGTCTAAGATGATGGTGAAAACTCAAATTGCTCCTTAATCGGCAAGGCCCTGGCCCTAAAAGTCTTGCTCATGCCAGGGAGCCGACTTCTGGAAAATCCAGGCACCCCGTGCAGGGGAGAAAAGGGAAGTGCAGTAAAAGGAAGCAGGCTTTGGACACAGCCGACCTGTCCGCCAACCCCAGCTTGGCAGTTACCAGCTGGGTGGTCCCAAGCAAATCAGGTCCTGCCCTATGAAGCAGAGACCCCGGCATCTCGCCAGGAGGGCCGTGGGGATGGCACAGGGAAGGTGCAGAGCAGCTAAGGCTTACTGAGGGCTGCCTACGGGGTGTTCTAGCACTTTACATGCATGAACTCACACAATCCTCAGAGCGACTCGATGGGGCGGGGGTGTCACAGTGAGAAAATGGGAAGTTCTGGCTAAGAGGCCAGTGAAGGTCAGAACGGAGGCTGCAGACCCTGGGCAGGTCTGGGCTACAGTCCCTCAGTCCCCCAAGGTGCTCGAGTTGTAAACCCCTCAGAGCAGGCAGTACCCCACCCTTGTCTCCATAGCCCCGTCCCTAAGGCCCTGACCGAAGGCAGGCTCTGAGACTGACCCTGGCCCGACGGGGGAATGGGCCCGTGTTGAGCCCTCCCTGCCTCCCCTGGATGGAGTCGGGGGTCCGAGAGGACTCCTCTAATACCCCGGCAGCCAGGCCTTGGGAAACTCCACAAAACAGGCCCAAGTGACCCCTCCTTCCTGAGGGCCAAAATGTCCTTGGGCGTTCGCTTCTGTTTCTTGAACCCTGAGCACAAACCACAGGACCAGCTGAGCCCTTGACCTGAACTGTATCACTTAATCCTGACTGTGATCCCCCAGGGAGGTGCTGTGGCCACCTGAGCTTACACTCAGTACACACAGCTGGACGCTGCGAGCTGCAGCAGCATTCCTGACGTCACTGCGCTGGGACATGCAGGGCTGGGGCTCCGCCCGGGGCGTGAACAGAGGCCCTGGTGAGCCAGCGTGAGCACGGCCGCCCCTCCACTGAGCAGACACCTGCTCCCACCTCCTGCCCGACACCTCGGTCCCTTGAGGGACAGAACCCATCACACCCTCGTGCAGCTGGGACTCGAGCACTGATTTCGTCTATGCTGGGAAAGGGGTTGGGGCTGGCAACTCCCTCGGCCCAGTCCAAGCCTGTCCAACAAACAAGCCAGCCGGAGCCGGAGCATCTGCCCCAGTAGGGCCTGGGAAATGCGGGGGGCTGGGAAGGGGCCCAGGCAGCGGTCCACATGCTCACATCTGCTTCTGCAGTCACTGGGCAGGCGCTGGCACTCCAAGGCCCTAATTCACCTGGCTGACGGCACAGGGCTGACGGGGCACATCTGTCTGGGCCGCGGTGGGAGGGGTGTGGGCAGAGCGGGAAGGGCGTCTCAGGGCCCAGGACGCGGTCCAGGAGCCCCGCAAGCCCCTTAGCCACGGAGATTCACTCACGGTTCCCTCAGTTAGCGCGGGGACTCCTCAGGAGACATGGGCAGCGGGCCTGGTGGGGACCGAGGATGCTTCTGGCCTATGTGCTCCTGGGCCCCGAGAGCTCCAAGCAAGGAGATTCGTGGGCCCTTGTCCTCCGGGTCTGAGGTGGCAGATGCTCCCCACCTGGCTCAGGTTTCTTCCAGGGAGGCCCTGGAGGCAGCAGCCTGTCTGTGACTCTACCACCCGGGTCTGACCTGTCCTGTACTCCCAGGAAATCAGGGCCCTCGGGGAGACCGGAGAATCCAATCCCTACCACAAAAGTCCCCCAGGGTCAGCCTTCTCCATGGGACACACTGAGGCCAGGTGAGTTGCAGGCGCTGTGGACCCTAATGATCCCTGCTCCATGGACTCTGGTCTCCACCCCAAGGCCGCAAGGCCCACGGTAGCCCCCACTTTGTGCACCCCATCTATCACCAGTTCAGCCAGCCCTACCTAACACACAGCGCCAATGTGACCCCCTCTACCGCCCCACTGCCTCGCCCAGGGCCAGTACCGGGGTGACAGGATGGGGTACCCACCTTGAGTACAAAATTTAAGTGCGTACAAAAAGCACAGTTACTAAGAAAAATATTGCCAGGCAATTCTTAAAAATCAAAATTAATGCAAAAAAAAAGTCCACAATGAATAATTACTTAAAATTTAAATAGAGACAAAACCTGACCCTACATTTGCACAACCCTGACTCACTTGCCTCACCTTAATCCTGGCCCTTTATTTACCAAAAAAAGCAGCCAAACCGCAGGCTGTAATTTGCTGATTTGATTGTTTTTAAGTACTGCATTAAAATATTATTTATCTCGATTATTGAGATTTTGGGTGCCTGCTGAAATTTTGCACCCAAGGTGAGAGCCTCACTCGCCTTACCCCACCCACAGCCCAGACCTCGGCCTGGGCCAAGTCCTGCCACGTCTCGGCAGGACCCAGGGCTACGCTCCAGGCTGGTCCCTGGGTATCCACCCTCGCCTCCCTCTCGTCTGCAGTTCACCCTCACACGACGGCCAGAAGGGTCCAATGGGTCTAAAATATAAATCAGATCGTGCTGGTCTCCAGCTTGGAAACATGCTCTGAGAATAAAATCCAAGCCCGACCCAGCCTGCGAGGCCAGCGTGGTCCAACTCACGCTCCGACCAAGCGCAGGGCCCGCCCGCCCTCTCTCTCCTCCTGCCTCGCCGAGACACAGCCACGCCGGCTCCCCCGACTGTTGCTGTTGCACCCACCCTTGGAATATTGTTCCCCTAGCCCTCACGGGGATGGATCCTCCTCCTTGCCATTCGGGTCTCAGTTTAAACGCCTCCTCCTCCAAGAGGCCCTCCCTGAGCCCACTAACCGTGCGGCCCCATCTATGCATCTACTGTATCATATCGCTGATCGCTTTACGACACACAACACTCTCGTCTGTCTCCTTTTGTTTGCTGAGTTTGTCCTGTCTCACCCCGCTAAATCGAAAGCTACTTGAGGGCTGTATGTCTTAGGCACCACTGTGTCCCAGCGTCTAGCACACAGTAGGTACTCAAAAATTACACGTCTAATGGACAAATGAATCAATGACTGAGCAAACGAACTTACATCCCAAGGCTCCATACTTTCAGCTGTTAGATCCCCAATCTATAGCCCAATCCGCACATCTCCCGGGGGTTATTGACCTGGGCCTGGCTCCCAAGCTTTCTCTCCCATCCCCGAGCTGAGGCGGCCTCATCTCCCTGGGAGAGAAGGGACGGCAGTTGCTCCACATGGAGGGGCGAGTTTGGCCAGGACACGAGGGGCAGGTGACCAGTGCCGGCTGGACATCCTGTGGTTGAGACCACGGGTGTTGTAACCAGGCGGGGCAAGGTTCAAACTCCCGGATCCATTCCTTACTAGCTGTGTCCTTTATGGAAAATCATGTCGCCTGTCCGAGCCTTAGATTCCTTATCTGTGGAATAGACGCAGAAACAGCTACTCGTGGGGTTTTCGTAAATATTAAAATAAGAGAATGACAGTCAGGCCCTGGGAAGCACGGGACGCCTGGGGGCTGTGAGGAGTGCCGAGACAGGGGCAGCCCTGCACCAGAGCCGGCTCCCGCCTGGCGGCACCATAACAGGCCCAGCCCACAAATTCTGGCATCGTCGCTTCAGCATGTTCTGGAATCATGCCATCCACTGGTGAGATCATCGCTCTTTATTATCTCAAAATAATGTAATTTTCCATTCACGTGACCCGCGGTGATCATGTACCCCCATTTCCTGGCGGGAAAGCTGACTCCTGGAGCAACGAAAAGGCTCGTTCAGCTTGTCCGTGAGAATATGCAAGCTGGACCTGGAACCTGAGCCTTCCCTGTTGTGGGCGCTGGAACCCGGAAACCGGTTCTCCCGGGCGACGGGGAGCCACGGCCACCTCCGAGGCTGGCTCAGCAAGACCCGCCCCACTCACCTGCAGGCTGAGGGCCCGAGAGGAGAAGGCGGGGACGCAGCAGGCCAGGATCGGGCACCAGAACGGGGCTTTGCTCTTCTTGTCCTCGTCCGGACACAGCCAGCCCGGCTGGTTCTCCTCCCCTACGGCGAGAGGACGGAAGAGGGTAACGCCGGTCAGGGGCCGAGGACCAGACGGGCAGGGAGCCACGGCGGGCCCCAGAGGCCCGGCCCCCCAGCCGCTCCCCCACCCCCACTCCCGCCCACGTGCCGTGAAGGCCAGGCTCTCTCGTCCACGGCATGGGGCCAGGCTGGGAGCCTGAGTGACGGCTCGACCACCCTACCACTGAGCAACTGCGCAACTCACCGACTCTCTGAGCCTCAATTTCTTTGCCTATAAAATAGGGACGATAAAAATGCCTTTGTCTGCAGTGGTTGTGGGGATCAGATGAGATAATCGATGCGCAAGGGTTTCAAAAACCGTTAAGACGCTGAACAAGTCCAGATCCCTGTTGCCTGAATTCGGGCTCCGAAGCGGCAGGCAGACCACAGCCAAGTGACGGGATGGCGGCGGGGGGCTTCCACACCCGCCTGGGCGGGGATGGGTGAGGGAGAACCGCTCTCCTGCTTCTTTGGAGGCTACCCTGAAACTTAGGAGGTCACCTGCCTCCAGGTCCCCCAGCGTAGCTGTGCCCCAGACCCCCCTGGGGACCTGCTACAAGTTCAAATGCCACACCCGATCCAGACCCAGGAGCAACGCGAGACCACTGTGCTAAACAGCATCTGCTAAACCACATTCTCCATGGAGGCTCCTTCACTCAGGCCAGGACTCTGCTCACACACCGCCTCCTCCGAGAAGTCCTCCCTGATCACCCTGGCCACCACAGTCCCCTTCTCTGAGGAATCATTCTAAAGACCCCGTCTTGCTTTCCTCATAGCTCTCGTAACAATCTAAAGCCCTTTTGCCTATGTCCTTGTTCATGGTCTGTCTCCACGTGACTCGAGGCGGGAAGGTACAGTCAGCAGGGATCTGGGCTGACTCGGTCACCACCGCCCCCAAGCCCCAGCAGGCTGCAGGGCACGTGGTAAGGGCTGGGCTTGCACAGGCTGGAAGGGAGCACGAGAGGCAAAGCCCGCCCCTCCCAAAGAATCCTGCCTGCTGAGTTCTTCCTTGTTTGCACACCACATGGGGACTCCTTCCAGGAAGCCCGACAGCCAGGACAAAGACACCTATCGTGTGACCCCACGTCAGGCACCGTGCCGAGTGCCACCGGTCTCTTCCCTGGCTTTGTCTCCACAATAAGTGAGCATGGTCGGAACCATCATTTTTCCTTCCCAAAGGATGAGACTGACGCTCGGGGACACAGTAGCAGGACCAGGTCACAGGGGTCACGCCCAGGTGGCAGAGCCTAGATCAGGGCCTAGGTCGGTCTGACGCCCAAGATTGAGTTCTTTGCACCAAACCAGGCAGCCTTCGGCACCCACCAAGGCCACTGTCACAACAGCCTGTGGGCACAGTGAAGCTAGACAACGAGGCACAGCTCTGCCCCAGGTGGCCAGAGCCACTGGACAGGCTCCCTGAGTGAGAGGGACACTCAACGTAATGACACCAAGCTGAACCGCTGTGACGGCAGCCTTCCCCGCAAGCCCCCTCTGCGGCAAAGACGCAGCAGGGACCCCAGGCCCGCCGTGTCCCTGCCAGCCACACGGGGCCCCCGACTGGTCCTGCCCCTCCAGCCCTCGCTCTGCAGCCAGGGCCACCCTGCTAAACTCACGTGTGTACACATGGAGGCACTATGCACGTGTGTGCGTACACATGGAGGCACTATGCACGTGTGTGTGTGTGTACACATGGAGGCACTATGCACATGTGTGTGTACACATGGAGGCAATATGCACATGTGTGTGTACACATGGAGGTAATATGCACATGTGTGTGTACACATGGAGGCAATATGCACATGTGTGTGTACACATGGAGGCAATATGCACATGTGTGTGTGTGTGTATACATGGAAGCAGGGACTACATTACTATGTCAGGTGTGTGCACAAGAGTGTGTATGCACACATGGAAGCGGGACTCCCCTGCTACATCGGTATGTACACGTGTGTGTATGTGTGTACGCATGGAAGCACAGACTCCCCTGCTATGCCAGTGTGTGCACATGCGTGTGTACCTGGAAGCAGGGACTCCCGTTATGCCAGTGAGTGCGCACACACGTGTGTGTGTATGTGTGTGTACACGTGGAGGCAGGGACTCCCCTGCTCTGCCGTGTTCCACGAAGGCCGAAACCTTCTCCCTTATTTCCTTCTACCCCACACCTGACCTGCTCACACAGTGCCGGACACAGCACAGACCATGGGTACGTTTCGGAGGCATGAACAAAGTCTCTTCGCAGAACCTCATTTTCTAGGTTTGTTCGAGTACCCGCTACGCGTACGTGAACCTGACTGGCTTTCGTCAGAGACACCGCGGGTCAAACAGAGGAGGGCTGGACGCACGTGAGCAACGACGACCCCGAGAACAGCCCTTCACCCGGCACGCTTGACAAATGCCCTCGCCGCCAGTGAAGGTGGCATCTGAGCGCTATCACGGCAGCAGGAGCCGGGATGAGGCGGCAGCGTGGACGCTCTTTGAGACGTTAAAGACGTTCTCGGGCATTACGATGTGAAGGTGCCCGCGCTCAGCGGGCTCACGCCCTCAGCCTGAGTCGCCGGGCCTGGGACTCGTTCCCTAAATGGGCCAAGAGGCGTTCTCTGTGTCGGGCCCTCCACCCCAAGGGGCCCACAAACAGCGTCACATAAAACCTGGTCCATGGCACCAGGGAGGGAAAGCCGACATGGGGAGACCACCGGGGAAAGGACCTGGCAGCGCAGGATGGACGGACAACTCCAGGGACACCGCACTTCACAGTTTACGTGTCGTCTTGTTTCATCCTCGCAGCCGCCCTGGGCGGCGGGTGATTCCACGCCCAGCCCACACTGGGCAAGCAGAGGCCGGAGCAGGCACGGGAAGGGCCCGGGCACCAAGGAACTAACTGGGGGCGCTGTGCCTGCCAGGCAGCGGGAGAGGCTGCCGTCCGGGCGGCACAGCTCTCGTGGGCAGGGTGTTCGCGTCGTGGCCTGCTGGGCTGCCTCTCGGACGAGCCACTGGGCGGCAAATAAAGACAGCCACCATTTCAAAGCCTGTCCCTGCTCTCAAGGAACCTACGGTCACACAGTCCTCACCTGTACCCGACAAGAGCCCAGGAGAGCCCTCGAGCCCCAGGTCCTCCCCCGCAGCCTCCGGGAGCTGGTCAGTGAGCGTCCCCCCAGGCCCCAGCGCCACGACGCCCCAAGCTCACCTCCTCTCTCCCTCCCGGCACGCCCACAGCCCGCGTCCCGGCAATTTATTACTGTATGTATTTCTTAATGATCTGACCTTCTCTTCCCAGATGGTGCCTTCCCTGCCTGCGACTGGGAACACTAAAAGAAAACGGAGTTGTTGCTCCCCATCTGCCACTGCCATTGTTCCCGTCACAAAGCCAGAGCGGCTGAGACCAAATGAGAAGGCTGCTGCCGCTGGAACTGAAAGCCCGCTTGGGATAAGTGACATTAAGAACTGGCACCGATGGCAACGCCGTGATTTCCAACTGACGTTAACTGGGGACTTATTGAGCGTCCGGCTGTGTTTGCCGGCCCCCACGGAACACGAGGGCACCCCACGGGACAGAGGGAGCAGCTCCGGGGCTGAAGCCCCCCGACAGCCTTCAGAATAATCCCTTCTGTCTTGCTAGAAGGGCGCTCGGCAGATCCCAACTCAGTCTCCAGCTTGCTGTGTGACACTGAGCCAGGTACTTAACCTCTCTGAGCCTTTTGCCTCATCTAGAAAATGGGGGACATAATCCCAACCATTTGGAGCTGTTGAGACCACTGGGAAGAATATACACAACACGAGCGCATACCAGGCACTCGAGAAATAGCGCCCACTATGATCGCTGCTCTTGCTGTCAACAGCACGTCCGCTGCGATCATCGAAGATGCCAAGCCCGCCGCGGGCCCCACCTGCTTCTCCAGCCAGACCTGCCTCCCAAACCTCGGCTGTGCTCCCTCCCAGCGTCACGCCTTTCCTGTCACCGTTGCCCGGCAAAAAGCCCAGGCTGCTCTTCTTGAACTTCCCAGACCGAGGCCACCTGCGAGGCACCGCTCACACCTCCCCAGCACCACGTCAGCCTGGGCGGGACCTCAGCAGGCATCTTATCCAACACCCGTCCCCTGCAGAGGGGACCACCGGTGGCCAGGGAGGCCGGCAAGGGGTAAAACCAGAGTCGGGCTCCAAGGCCAACACCCTTGGCCCCACCACTCCCCGCGAGCAAACCCACCACTTCCGCTGCGGGCTCGGGCCTCTGGGACGGGTGTGGGGGGTGAGGGAGGTGAGGTTTAGGGCGTGCTCAGCATGCTGCCCAGGCCGTGAGCAGGGCCCAGCCACTGCAGGAATAGCAGGGTTACTATGACGACTGTGGCTGGAAAAGTAAACCCAATCGGAGGGGCAAAGGACGGCCCAGCGGGCCCTGCACTCAGGCTCACGGCCTCGAGCCACGTGGATGTGTCCCCGTGAGTGTGAGACCAGCCTGTGGCCTGCCAGGCCCACGTCCTCTTGGGGGGTGGAAACGAGGAGGGCTGTGGGTACAAGAGGCTCCAAGAGCACGTGGAGGGTAAGGGCCGGGCAGGCAGTGCTTTGCGAGGTAGTGATCAGGCAGCCCCCAACCTCACCTGTGACTTCTCTGGAGCCTTCCATCTGCAACCCTTTTCTGGAGCCTCTAAGAGCAGGAGACTAACTAGCAGAGAGAGGTGGGAGATCCTGGTCCTGCTCTGCGCTGAGCTGTGCGTGACCTTAGATGGGCCATTCCCTGCCTGAGAGATGCAGACTCACCTTGTCCTGGGAGCCTCGCACGGCCGCCGCGTGCCCACGGCTGGCTGCACAGGTGCCTTCCGGGCACCATCTGCCCACATCCTCCCAAGAGCCTGTGCAGGAGGCGTTTTCCCTATTTTCTGGTGGGAAGTCCGAGGCATCTGGAGGTTAAGTATTTTGCTGAGAGTGCAAAGCTGGTAGATGGCAGAGCTGGGAACTGAACCCGGGCCGTCTGGCTCCATTTCACATGGTGCCAAAACCACCCTTTACCGCCTCTCAAACCCTCCCGTGCACCTAAGATCCTGAATAACACAGAGAAAGGGCCCTTAGTGATCTAGTCCAAATGACAGATGGAAAACCAGGTCTCAGGACAGTCCTGCTTCCCCAGGACCCCACGGCACGGTGGTGGCCACGCTGGGGTTTGAACTGGGTCCCCCATTCCCCAGGGCTCCCTGCCCCTCTGACGGGTAGAACTAATGCACCCCTCAGATCCCAGCTCCCCATCCTATCTCTCCTTCCTCAGTCTCCGTGGATTAAGATCCTAGCACACCATAGTCAGGGAGGGAGGAAGATACAGAAAGAAAAAAAAACTAAAGGAAAAACATCCTTTGCGAATAAATGTTTTTAACATATTCTATTTCAAACAGGCTTATATTATCCCCCCCAAACCAGGCACTGCAGATAAAAAAAAAAAAAACTGGCAAATAAAAGGAACAAATTATTCAAGCCCCAGGGGAACCCAGGCATTCAAATAAGATTTCAAATGACTCTCCTTCCATTAAAACTTCTGCTGCAGTGACACTTCGTGGAGATAAGGCAGCGTCTTCACAGGCGCCGAGGACCGGGGCTGTCCTGTCCCTCCAGGGCCAAGCCCCATGTAGCAAAGCACGTGGGGCTGGAATGGGAGCTTTGTCTGCCTTTAAAGCAGGTGTCCACGTGGGTCTCGGGCACTTCGCGAGACGGAGTAGGTACAAGGGCGAGGAGGGGAGCGTGGGCCTGAGGCCCCTCCGAGGGCCGGAATCCCCGGTCTTCCGCCAGGGATGGGGCGGCTTCTGCCCTCAATCCCGTCTCCACCCTCCAAAGCCCTCCCGGCCACCCAGAAACATCCAGCAGAGGCTCGAGCAACATCAGCACCAGATCCGGGATGCGCGGGCTAAGCGGAAGCCTCTGCCCCAGGCCTCTCCAGAGCCGCACCTCCTCCCCACTCCCGCCCGCGTCCACCCCTGGCCCTCCAGAGCCCTCTCCGCACGGCAGCCTGAGTGACCCGCTCAAACGGAAACCGGGTGGTGACGGGGCCGGCTCTCCATGCTACAGTGAACAGTTTCCCGTCACGCCCAGAGCAGATCCCATGTGCCTCGCCCTGGCTTTTAAAGAAAACCTGCACCCCCCACCCCTCCAAACCACCCACCCGTCTACTTCCCTCCCCTTCATCCTCCCGTGTGGCCACCCCAATCTTCCTCTTATCCCCACTTCAGGACCTTTGTGCTGGCTGTGCCCACGCCAGGACCGCTCATGCCCTATGCCCACGGTATCAGGTGTCACGGTCTCAGAAACCCTCCCTGCCGGCAGCCCGGACGCCCGTTCAGCGACAGACGCACAGCACGACCCCTCCCTGCCGATCTGCTCCCCATTTAATGTCTGCCCGCCCCTCAGAAACCCAAGGCCCTCACAGGCAGGATCTTTCTGTTTCTGTCACTGTTTTTTCTCCCATGCCTAAGACGACTGCAGAGATTCGATAAATGGTTTGGTTCTTTAATCAATGACAGCCAGTGACAAAGGTCCCGACGGCATTCCAGAAATGTTATAAAACCTATTGGAAATACATACTCATCTATAAAAAGATCACACCAGCAACAAAGCCAGAAAGTGAAACAAAAACAAGTCCCCGCTATTGGCTGGCATCGGCAAGTAGGAATTCTGGGACGTCACAGGGAATAATGGCTCTGATTGGCAAAGGCTTGGGCCTTCCAGCAATTCCAAAAACGGACAAATAAAGTAATTGCAGCTTGGTGAGTGTGGCTTGGCAGACGGAATCTTGCCAAGCTGAGAAAGGGGAACGGACAGGGATCTAGACTGGGCTCCAGAGACAGCCTGTCCGGGGTCTGAGTCCCAGACCTGCGCCTTCCTGCTGTGTGACCTCGGCCAGGTCCCCGTGCCTCTCTGGGCCTCAGAATCCTCAGTGGTCTAAAGAGGTTCACGCCAGACTGATCTCATGGGGTTATCGTGAGTGCGAAATGAAAAAGATGTACGTAAAATGCTCGGCAGAGAGCCTGCCGCACAGGAAGCTCTCTGTAATATCCGGTCATTTGTATTAGCATTATTGGTGTGCGGGAAGAAAAATACAACACAGGTCTCTGGTTGCGAATCAGCTTAGTCCAGCCTGCATCGTCTTGGGGGATGAGAGTTTTATTGAGATATAATTCAGTTACCGCAAACTCTACCCTTTTAAAGTGTACGCTTCCCTGGTTTTAGCACATTCACGGAGCCGGGCAGCCACCGCTGTCCCGCTTAGAACATTTTCATCACGCTCGCCACAACACCCTTGGCGGTCACACCCGTTGTCCTCTCCTCGCAGGAGCGGAACTTACTTTCCATCAAGTCCCACCATTTCACAGTGAGGAAATTGAGGCTCAGAAAGGGGAAGTGACTTGTCCAAGGTCACACAGCAGAGCCTCAGGACTCAGAGCTCCAGCTCCAGCTGTTCCACAACTGCACCACCTCCCTCCAGCTCAGAAACCTCCGTGTCCCCCACTGACCTCACGCATGTCCTCACACACCCCAAACCTCAGCGCTCTACACCCCTGCCCCCACAAGGTGCTGTCCCTGGGACTATACTCACGGAGTCCGATTTTGGCCAAATGCAGCCTGTTGACCCAGGAGATCTTGCTCAGGGGGTTGGGGGTGATGAAGACCACCATGAAGCTGATGGGGCGGCCGGACCTGCAGTGAGAAGGTGGGGAGCCTGAGTGCCCAGAACCAGGGCCTGGCTCCCAGGGACCGTCACCCTGGAGATAGAGGGAGGCATGGTCAGAGGATCCCCAAAGGGGGCCAAAGAGGCTGGTGGCCTGGCAAAGCCTCAGCCCCTGGGGGAGGAGTCCCTCCATCCACTGTGGCCCCGGCAGGGGTACCTGGCCGGAGTGGCCGGGCCACACTCCCCAGCCCAGCCCCAGGGGCCTCTGGCTTTGTGTCTGGCAGGGCCTCTGCAGGCTGTGACTCCGCTTGGTCAGCCAGCGGTCAGCTGTCCATAGGCCTTGTCAGACGCCTTATGCGTCTGACCACGAGCCTCTGGAGGGAGGCATGGGTCTCACTTGGGTCTGTTCCCAGCACCCGGCATGGGGCAGTTGCTCCGTAAGCACTGGCTGGGTGGACATGTGAACGGATGAAGAAATGAATGACGGGGTCGAGCGCAAGCTCAGGCAGCCGGAGGTTGCTATTGTCACCACACTGTCCTCTCACCTTAGAGCAGCAGGGACCCTTTGGGTCTGTTCTCCACCATGGGCCATCCCAGCCGCCAGGAGGTGGGCAGGGCGGAGTCTCCACCCCCCGGGGTGCTTGGGGAAAACAGGGCTCCGAGAGAAGGGAGCTGAGCTAGGCCATTGGCAGGGAGGTGGCAGATTCCAGCGTGAGCTCAAAGCTGCCGATTCCCAAGCCCCACAGCCTGGTCCTACACAACAGTGCTCCAGCCTTCTCTTCCCTGCAGCCACTGTGATACTCTGTCCCCACCTTCTCCCCTCCCTTGGGGACCAAAACCTGGGCTCTGAGACCCTCACTGCACTGGCCTGGGCTTCAGAGTCAGACCCCATCAGGACCCAACTCTGCCTCTTCCTGTGTGGCCTTAAGCCTCCCATGCAATTCTCTGAGCCTCACTTCCCCACCTATAAAATGGGGACAGGAAGACCCACTTTACAGAGCTATGGGAAGATCAGAAAGATACCTCTCCCTGTCTCTGCCAGGCCGAGCAGCCAACTCTGTCATGGGTTCTGCAAACGTCAGTTGGGGTCTATGTGCACAGGCTCCTGTGGTGGGCACCCTGAAGGTGGGGCAGTGCTGGGGGGAGCCGGGGTCCTCAGAGAGGAGACCCAGGCTCTGGCGTGTGGGACCACACAGTCTGATGTGACTGAAAAGGACATGGCACAAATGGGACCAACCAACGGCAGAGCAAGTACCCTAACAGTGAACCAGGCTCACCCGGGTGATGAATGTGGTGTTCATTCATTCATTCATTCATTCATTCTATGTCTTTTCATGAGCACCTACCACGTGTTGGGGGCTGCCCTGGGCACGGCCCATTCTTGACAAACAGGATGGCTCCAGGTGACCCCCCACCCTCCCCGCCCCCCTGGCCCGGCAGGGGCAGCAGCCCCCTCCCCCGCCCGCTCCTCTCACTTGTCGGGTTTCCCGGGAAGCAGGAGCCTGAGGCGGCACTTGTTGGCCGAGTGGATCTCCTCCTCCTTCACCCGCATCAGCCTCTGCAGCGCCAGGCACCAGTCTTGAGCCACGGCCATGTTCAGGTTCTAGGTCCAGGAAGCCAACGAGGTCACCACGCAGCCCGCTGGCTCCCCGAAAGCCACGCCAGATCCTACGGCAGTCGCAGCACCCCAGGAGGGGAGCGCTGGGAAGAAGTCCTGAGCCGCACTGGGTGTGCACGTCGGCCACGAGCAGGAGGCCGACTCCCCGTGCTCTGGCTCAGACCCCACCTGGTGGCCCTGCGCCAGCAGGGACCCGCTCTCCCAGCCGGCTTCCTCTCCAGACTGGGCAGAGGCGCAGAAAGGGGCCACACGACCAAATGGCCACTGCACAGAGAACAAAGAAGTTCCCGCAGCCAGGCTCTGCTCAACCCGAACCCGGGGGTCACACCAGGCTTCTAGGTAGGGACGTGGAGCTTCAGCCACTACTGCTGCTTGTGGGAACTCAGAAGCCAGGGGCGCATCGGGCCTGACCCAGGAGAGGGGCCCTTCCCAATTCAGCCTTTCTAGACGCTGCCCACAGGGAGCTCAGGCCATCGGGCTGGGCCGGTACCGCGCACCTGGTAGGTACCGTGCAGCGTGCTGATGAGGAGTGTGATCTGCTCCACCACAGCCAGGTCCTTCTGCAGGTCCTGGAGCTCCTGGAAGAGGCGCGGCGGGCCGAGGTACACCTTATCTGGGCAGAGAAGAGACCCAACTCAGGCTCGGGGTGGAGAAGGCGCTAAGAAGCCACTCACAGTGAACAAGGAGAGCTGTTGCCCTGGGATGTGGCACTGGAGATCCGGAAGGAAACATCCAGTTCTTGCCCTGATGGAGCTCCCAGTCTAGGCGGGAAGACGGATCCATGCACAGGTAAGGCCTAACACCTGGGATCCAGGCCACAGGCAGCCTGTGCACAGGGTCGCAGGAGACCAGAGACCAGGAACCAACTGTGCCTGTGAGAGACGAGGAGCCTGCATGTGGTGGGCTCTCCTGAGAGCGACAAGAGCACGTGCAAAGGCACCGTGGCTTGAGGAAGCCCCTGAACAGCGAGTTGTTCAAAGACGCACCAAGGACATATCATGTTCCAGATATGGCCGGATTGGAGAGACGGCAGCAAACGAGACAGAGATGAGGGGCTGGGCAGGAGGGGCCGGGGAAGAAGCAGTCAGTTAACAGCCGCAGGTGGTGGAAGGTGCTGGGGAGAAAGGTATCAAGGCAGTGGGGATGGGGTGAGGGGGCCCAGGTCTCTGGGGATGATAAAACAAAATACTGGGGGGTACAGGGGTGGGCGGCGAGAGACAGAGCAGGAGAGACTGGCAGGGCCAGATGGAGAAAACCCTGAACGCCGTGCTAAGAACTCGGCCTGTGTTCTCCAGGCCACGGTTTCTCAAGCTGAGCTCATACGAAGTGCTAGAGGGGTGGATGGGAAGCCTTATTCTGGGTTTTCATTTAGATGATTATCTAAAGAGCAGGTGCGCATGTTCTGCTGTGTGACGTCAGGGCTCCGTGGACTTTGGTGCTGGAATGGTCCCCAGGCAACAAGCAAAGAGCAAGGCGGGCTTGGGATGCGGCGCAGGGCACGGGAGGGCTCCGCAGCGACCCAGGGAGGGGCGCTGGTGGGAAATGTGGATCCCCAGCAGGTGTCCCGGGGCACCATGAGGCGGCTCAGGCACGGGAACACGGAAGAACTTGCACCGCCAGAGTGCCGCATCCATATTGAAAGCAATTTCGCTTCAGCAAGACGACGTCATCCATCACATGAAATTCATGCTGTTAATTTGAATTTTAGTGCTTTGCAGCCTTATTTTTATTCGATTTGTGATTTTGTTTTGGTTTTATGCTTGTTCAAGGGCTATAAGCATAAGGAGTTGATTATACCGAGTTTTGTATTTGTATATATTTGAATAACAATATGATAAAAAATCATCTAAGGCCAACTGGGGTTCAGCAAGAACTTCTTTTCCCCTGTGGAAGGGGCCCGGCAGTGCCTGGCTCTGGTTTGAGGAACACGGCTGCAGACAGGCCAGAGGTGCTGAAGCAGGACCCTGGGCACCCCGCAAGGACTGGGAGGGAGGGTGTGGTCTAGCGAGGGCCGAAGGTGCCCCCGACGGAGATGAAAGCGGCAGGGGCCTCCCCGGCTCTTCCCGCCTCACAGAGCTGGGGACAGAGACGGCATCTGCGAGTGGGCACAGCTGTCGCAGCCCAGCCCCCGATGGCGAGAGGAGATGGTGCAATCACGCCTCAGAATTTCCAGAACCGCAGGCAGCCTATGAGGTGCCCTCCCGGGTCAGGCAGTGGACAGAGGGGGAAGTGAAACCCGAGTGCCTTTCCCGTCATGGAAGGTGCTTCTGGGCACGCTCCTTCCTGCCAGCCCTGCAATGTAGCGGCCTTCATGGATTCTAGGAAGGTTTATTATCGCCTGGCAAGAGCTATAGTCGCGCTAAGGGGGAGACAGCAACCAAATGATCACCAATGAAAGGGAAAATGCAACCGGCAGGCGTGAAAGGAAGGAAGGGAGACAGCCCAGCTGAAGGGTCTGCAAAGGCTGAGGAGGTGCCACTGAGCTGAGCGCGACTGAGAAGGGTACCAGGACAGGGCCCGTGTCGGGAGGAGTGTGGCCCATCCGGGAGCCCAGAGGCCAGTATGGCCAAAGCAAGGAGAGAGGGGGCAGAGTGAGGGGAGCTGGGGGCAGGCAGGGTGCCCCCAGGACGAGCAATGAGAGTCCCAGGGCCGGGGATGACGCGCTCTGATCTGGTCTGTACTAACCTGCATTTTGAAAAGCCGTCCCTGGGGTGGGTGGAGGTGGACAAGAAGGGGGCGCGGGTGGGGGAGGGACAGCAGCCAGGACACGCTGCCGCAGGCCAGGGCAGCCAACACGAGGTGGCGAGAACACACCTGTGCACTCTCAGGTGAAGCCGAGGCTGTGCCTTTGGCCCAGTGGGGGCCGCAAAACCAGCAAGCGCCTCCCAGCCAAGGCGCCCGTCAGCCTGCGTGTGGGTCCCTGAGCTGAGCCAGCCCGGGCGATGGCGGGCGGGGGCGAGGGCAGCAGCGGGCGCGTACTTACTCTGGGCCTGCCCCGAGGCAGAGGCCTTCTTGGCGCCAGCGTGCTGGATGAGCACGTTGTCCTTGTCGTAGGCGCCGCCGTCCTGGCCCACCTCCACCACTTGCACCTGGGGCAGAGCCGTGTTCCACTTCACCACGTACTTGGGCCCCAGGGGCACCAGGCTGCTGATCTCCAGCTGGCCCCTGCCGGGACAGAGAGGACGCGGCCCTGGAGAGCCCGCGGCAGCCTCGCGCCAGGGCCAGGCCGCGGCACCGTTCCCTGACACACCAGCCCAGCCAGGCTGCACGCAGCCCAAGCACCAGACTTCAGCCAAACCAAGCCAGGCAGAGCAGGAGCCCTCGCTGGGACGGAAGCATCAGGGTGCCCAGGCCCCAGCCCCAGATCCAGAATCACATGCCCCCAGAGCCCCTGAGCCCCCTGAACCCTCTAAACCTACCTGTGGTTGGCAGGCCTGAGGAAAAAGACAAGAAGGAAAGGAAGGTTGTTACTGCAACTCAGTGACTTTTATGGGGGCTGGGACCAGCTGCGGGCCGGCCACGGGCTGGGTGTCAGAGAGGAAGGAGGGCAGCCTCCCGGGGGGGGTCATGGCATCAGAAGCCAAGTATGGACAGAGGGGATCACACGGAGGGCCTTCCCGGATGGGCCTTCCAGCTGCTTCTCGCAGCAGCCCTGCTAGGAAGCCGCACATAATCCCAGACAAGGACACGGATGTCCAGCTAGTTTAAGTGACTCAGCCCAAATTGCCCAAACTGTTCCCTCAAACTGGGCCACTACAACCCCACCTTGCACCCCATGCTAGACCCTGAGCAACGTGAGGGCAGACAGGGTGTCCGTCACATCGCTGGCCCTACCCTGTGTGCAGGACAGAAATGGGGCTCGAGAGTCACAGCCCTTGAATGAGCGAGTGAGTAAATGCATGAATGAAAGGCCGGGAGCAGTGCCCACACCCATCCGTGACACAGCCTTCCTCGCCCAAGTCCCCACCAGGGGGCGAGCTCCCCGAGGCAGGGGCTGGGTCTTGTTTAGGGCCACGACCTGGACAAAGTCAGGGCCCAGTGAGCACCTGGTGGGCTCACAGAGGAGCGGGCGGGTGGGGCGTGAGAGAGCGGCCCCGGCTTGCCCCGCTTCCAGGACACGTGAACCACAGCCACAGAAACCCCCGAGCCCCTCCACGGCCGTGCGCAGACGTGCACACGCTGACTCTGGGCGCAGAGTCGGAATCGGGCTCTGCAGGGCCCCATCTCCACCGCCCCTCCCCCACACACTGCGCTGGGAGGTGGGGAGCCCGGCTGGGACTGTTCCCCTTCCGGATCTTGGTTGTCATTGCCACACTGGTGCTTCTGTGACGCTTCGTAATGTGTCGTCAGATACTGGGAGCAGATTCTCCTAAGAGCCCAGCTAGAAAGCACACAGCTGGAGTTCTCAGTGAGCATTTGGTTGAGGGTCCCAATCGCTGACGCCTACAGAGCCACGCAGGGGCTGTGAGTGGGTGAGCTGGGCCAGGCCGGGAGGCTGAAGGACGGCAGGGCATGAGCCCCAGCTCCAGGCCTTGTGGCCTCGGGCAGCGTGGACCTAGAGTGTTGGATCTCCTAAAGTTTAAGAGAAGCCGAACGTCTCCACCTCGGTGTGGGCTGCCTGTGTAAGCCAAACACGGATGCCCAGAAGCCTGATGCATCCAACAGGCCACCAGCTCGCAGGCCCAGGCCTGAAGTGTCACAGCCTCGCCCAACTCCAGGGCTCCAGCTCTCTCAGGCACAGCCTGAGCCGGGCTCTGGGCATTTGCACAACCTCTGGCCTAGAACCAGGACTCAGGCTCCCGTGGGCAGAAGAGGCTCTGGGCTGTGGGAGAAGGCAAAGACTCACGTTGAAAAAAACGACGCAGTCTGGCCAGAGGAAAACCAATCTGAGTTAAAGCAGCAGGGATTTGGGCTGGACACAAGGAAGAATCTGCTGAATTTCAACGTGGTCAAAAAAGATTGTTCAGTTACCAACTGCCATGTTTCAGAGCAGACAACTCTGTACAGCAGAAGGCTGTGTGCCCACGGCTGGGGGCTGCCGATGGCCTCTCCAGGCACTTCCCACTGCCGGGACAGAGCAGGTCGAGAGGGATGGGAGAGAAAGTGGAACATCGGAGGCCAACACCAAACTCACGTGGGCCTCCCCACAGAGCGGCCAGCCAAAGAGACCAGGGTAGGACAGGATGGCGTCTCCAGGGTCTCCCCAAACCCAACCCCAGCTCAGGCCCACTTACTTGAAGTTGATGTTGGCACAGACCAGCATGTCATTGAGCAGGAAGACCCTGCGCTCCTTGGACTTGATCAGCTGCCCACGGTCACCATACACGGTCTCCGTCAATGTCTCACACAGGAGCAGCTGCCGCTGGCCCGAGGTCAACAGCTGGGGAAGGGGGCAGGGGAGGTCAGCATCACAGCCCAGTGGCTTTACCTTGCCAAAGACCCGGATTCTCCCACGGTGCAAAGGGAGACCCAGTCTGGGAGAAGCAGAGGAGGAGGCAGGGCCCCTGCTCCATCCCTGGGTGACAAGATGCACTGGGGAAGAAGACCAGAGAAACACTCATTGGGTTCTCCACTCTGGGGAGGTCTTGGGGAGCATGACCACCCACCGTTGTACCCACCGGGGCCCAGCAGCCAGCACCCCCTTCTCAGGTGAGCCAGCCATTGCCAGCCACTCCCTGTGGTGACCCCGCACGACCACCACGGCCAAGGACACAGCTCTGGAGTCACAGAGACCAGCTCCACCCCGGCCCCAATCCTCAGTGGTGAAGCCCTTGGGCAGGTCACTTCCCCTGTCCAAGCCTCAGTTTCCTCAGCTGTCAAGTGGGTGCAATGACATCTACTACTGAAATCACACAAGGTAACGAATGCATGACTGGGTCTGACGTCACCATTTTCAGAGTCCAGTGCAAAATGAAAATGAAGGCCCTCATTCAAAAGTTATTAACAAATTTGAACACAGCCACAGTAGAACACCAAACCAAGCACGGGGCCCTTCTGGGCACGGGCTGTGTGTGAGCGCACAGGCACGGGCCCTTGAGGCCAGCCCTGCATGTGGCATGCAATGGGCACTCCACAGCCACTGTCTGTGACGGTCGCTGCCGTGGAGAGGCATGTCCTTGTGCAGAGGACGCCGGGCCTGGGAGTCAGTCCCAGCGCTGCACCCTGACCTGTGGAAAGCTTTGGCCCATCTCGCCTCTTGGACGGCCTCGTGACAGGGTTAGAACTACGGATCTGCCGGTCAACAGGGCACCAAGGCATGGAGCAGACATTTGCTGACCTCAGGGTGGACAGCGAGGCCTTTCTGCTAGCACAGGGACCACCAACCCATCCAGGGACCCGATGGGAAAACGTCCTTTTTCCTAACAGGGATTTTTTTCAGGGGAGGGATATTCAGCAAAATTCATTCCCCAAACCTGTGACTCTGATGACAGCCAGTATTTCTCCCCTCCTTCCCCATCCTGGCTGGGAAAGGGACAGGTCACGCCAAAGCCTCCCCTGGAGAGAATGCTGGTGCTCTCCGCAGAATCACATCCCTCAAGTCAACACACAACCGAAAGTCCGAATGGGGCCAAATGCCTGCCGTGTGCTGGGTACCACGGGTGGCACCCAGTATTCCCCATCTCGTTGAGTCGGCTCCGCAGTCCCGCCAGGCAATCCCCATTTCCCAGATGAGGAAACTGAGATTCCAGGGCTAAAGTGATTTGCCAAGACCCAAGCCCTGATGAAATGACAGATGGTACAGGATAGAGCCAAGCCACGTCCACTGTCCCCTGCACCGGGCAGCCAGTGCACGGTGTGACAGGGGGCACGGGAGGCCCCGCTGGTCCTCACACAGAGGAGCACTCAGAGTTCTCCAGGGGTCCCCCACACCACTAGGGCTGGGATCCCCCACTGTTTCCACAAACAAGCTGAGCGCCAGCTCATGAAAACACTACTCGGACTCTGAAGACAGCAGGGCCCCCACGGAAGGCTGCCAAGTGTGACATGATGACCCACACCTTGGCAGAGGAAAGTCCCCTGGGCTCCGGCGATCACGCCCTGCCCCTTGAGCCGATTTAAAAAAACAAAAGAAAAAGAAAACCCGGATATTGCACAAACATCCCGCTGGAGCTCCTGAGTAGGCCGTTTTGAAACAGCCGGCATGGTTCCGATTTGGGCTACACTCAGTTTCATTTCTGCTTCTCCCTGGGTGATGGTGACAGGGACATCACTGAACAGGTTTCGGAACTGGCCGGGACTGCCCAAGGAGGGCCCCAGAGGGGAGAGCGCGGGGTACAGCCCCACCGCACTCTTCTCAGCATCCCACACGTATCCAACTCAGCCCCACTCGACAGACAGAGAAACTGAGGCCCAGAGCCTCTGGTCCCCTGGCTGACATCACACAGGCCCCCCGACCTCCAGCCAGTGCCCACCACACTCTGCTGCCCCGGCCTCCACGGGACAGGGCAGAGGAGAACAGGACGGCTCTTCCCAGGGCAAACGCTACAGGATTTATTTCCTTCTGCCCGTGGTCTCTTCCCACTGCGGCTGCACGGATGTATGAGCCGCAGCAAGAGCAAGACAGAAAGCCTCCTGGTCACAGCAAAGGGAACTGAGGGTGGGGACAAGGAGAAACTTCCTGAGTGCAAAGGCCAGCACAGGTGGCCATGGTTGGGCTGAAGCCTTTTTCCCCAGTCACATTCCAAACCAGGAAGCTTGTGGGGGACGGCTGGAGGCAGGAGGTGAGGGAATGACCTCCGCCCCAATTAACGCCCACCCTGAGCAGTCCTGGATGGGGACATCCCCCAGGAGAGGGCTCCGTCCCCTGCCTGCCTGTCTTCCCCAGCCCTATCCACCTGGAGCAGGTGAAGCGAACCCAGATGCCTTCAGGGCCAGCAGGTAGCATCGGTGGGAAGAGATGGGTAAGGATGAGGCGAAGTGGACAGCCACACAGGTGACCAGTGCCACACAGGAAGGGGGGCCAGAGTACCAGCTCTACCAACCTTTCCAAAAGACCACAAGTCTGAATTTTATAGGACATCTCACTATTTTTTTTTTTTTTTTTTTGAGACAGAGTCTCACTGTGTTGCCCTGGCTAGAGGGCTGGGGCGTCAGCCTAGCTCACAGCAACCTCAGACTCCTGGGCTCAAGCGATCCTCCTGCCTCAGCCTCCCGAGTAGCTGGGA
>CAUYSK010116918.1:0-30129 GCA_963575035.1 Avahi laniger | reverse complement strand
AAGAGGTTCTAGATCACTTTCGTTTCTTATGATTCAGTGTGCAACCTCTGTGAAAAAGAATTTGGAGATATCTCAGAGAGCTAAAAATAGAAATCCCATTCGATCCAGCAATAGCACTATTAGGCATCTACCCAAAAGAGCACAAAACATTCTACGATAAAGACATCTGCACCCGAATGTTTATGGCAGCACAATTCACTATTGCAAGGATGTGGAAACAACCCAAGTGCCCGTCAATCTGTGAGTGGATTATTAAAATTTTGTATATGTGGTTTACAATGGAATATTACTCAATCATAAGAAATGACGATGATCTAGCACCTCTTATACTTTCCTGGATTAAATTTAAGCCCATTATCCAAAGTGAGGCACCACGAGAGCAGAAGAACGGACTCCACTTGTACTCGCCATCAAATTGGTACTAACTGATCAACACTAGGGTGATCACATGGCAGTAATACTCTCTAGGGATTAGGGGGATGGGGGGGTAAACCCACGACTAAAGGACACGGGGAGCACTATGGGAGGGGGAAGGGCATGCCTCTAACCCTCGCTTGGGTGAGGCAAAGACATAAAGTGTAACCATAATGTTTGTACCCTCACAATACCCTGGAATAAAAAAAAAAAATATTTGTGTGTATTCTGCTTCGTATCTGCAGTTCCCTGTTAGCCTAACTCTGAGGGATGTGAGATGTCCGTTTGATGAAACCTGCTGCCATGTAATTATTGAGGAGGGCAGAGCATGCTGCTGGGCGAATTGAGCCAGTAGCTTCTGATTTATGACTCTTGGGCATTTTAAGCCTCCCAGGGTGTCCTGTCCCTCAAGCATTCAACCTTTCTCACACCTGGGGACCGGGGCCTTTGCTTGGTCAGCAGAGGACCAGAGCCCCTGGCTCCTTCACTGTGGAAGCCCAGACAATTGCAAAAGCCCTTTGCTACTGTGTTTTCCACCCGGGCGTCTGCTGTTCCCGCTGAGCTGCCTCCACCATTGGCTACAGACCTTCCTTTGCAGGATTGAGGTTATAACGTTCTCTCTCCTGGACTGGCTTTATGGGAAATTGCCCTTTGCCGTCACACGAGGCTCCATACTTAGGAAGATCACATACTTGATTTTTTGCTCTGCTGTTGCCAAATTGAAGTTCTTAATTCTTTTGAACAAAGGGCTCCACATTTTCATTTTATTCATACACTGGGCTCTGAAAATTATGTAGCCAGGCCGGCCTCCCTCCATCACATCTCTCTGCCTTTTATCTTTTGGGGATGCCTCACAGTTTCTGGTCTAAGCACACCCCTTCTTATTTTATAGTTCTACTAAGTATTGATTCATATAAAAATAATTGACATCTTTTTTAGGGATTTGGGGCAGGAGAAAAAGACAAGATCATGTAGTCAGTTTACCATCTTTATCTGGTTGTACTGTGATGCTTCTAAAATATAAATCCAGTAATATTCTATGGAATTGGCAACCAGGTTTTCATTGCCTGAAGAATGAAATATTAACATAAATCCCCCAGCTTGGCATACAAGGCCATCCACAATTTGGTTCTAGCCTTCCTTCTAGCAATTATAGATTTCTAGGGTTAGTAAGTTTCCTGTCACTACAGGAATCAAATAGCCCCGGAATAGCTACTGCGTGGGACATTATAAAGGGGCTGTCAAATCACTGGTAAACCCTATGATCCCAGGGTTTTCTCTGACTCTGATATTCTTGACTTCTGGGCCTGCCCTTCCCTCCTCTTCCTTTCACTCCGTGTTCTTGTCAAATGGCGAGGGGGCTGCTTGCGGATCCTGGGCCCACTTGGAGGTTTTCCTCTTCCTCACTCTGCCCCTGCTCCTCCCCTGATTTCATCTGAAGTTCTCACAGTCCTGTGCTCTTCCTCCAGGAAGCCACCCTGATGCCCCGGACCCTCCTAGACCACCGCTTTTGTGCCCAGCACAGCTCAGCTAGTCCCTCACCTGCAGCCCTTACATTGTGCCCTTCCAGGATGTGCCTTACCTCCCCGTCTGAGCCCAGGGTGGCCAGCGGCTCATGGATGCATTCAGTGCACACAGACCGTACCTGCTCTGTGTCAGACCCCGTGCTGGTCAATGCTGGGGACACACGGAGGACTCAGATGTGGACTCAGAATTGACCAGACTGGGGTTGGGGGGTGGCAGTTCAGTGGGCGAATTGCTAGAGCGAGAGTGGGAACACAGTGCAGAGGGATCGCAGAGTCAGAGGGGCTAAGGGGGCTTTGTCCAGGTCGGGGCAGACCAGGGAGGGCACGACAGGCCGAGGGAACGGCAGAGGGGAAGGTGTGGAGGGAGGTAAGAGGCGGCAGGGGATCTGGGGAACCGCAGAGCTTGTCTTGACGGAGGCTGGGCATTGGGCTGGGGGTGCGATGTGGGGCTGGAGGTGGAGGTTGTGGAGAAGAGGCAGGGGCAGAAAAGCTGGAGACGAAGGCCGTGAATGCAGGCTGAGGAGCTGGGGCCTTTAGAAAGATTATTCTGGAAGCCAACATGGAGGATAACAGGAGGGGCCGGGGAATGAGTGTAGGGGTCACAATGGGTCAGGTGGGAGGCAAGGAGCCTGAATCTTGACCTGCAGCTCAGCGGAGAATCCGGTGCTGGGGCACACCCCAGGCAGCCAGGGCGTGTGCGGGTCTTTCCTTCTGGGCCACGCTTCAGGGGCCAACTCACCGGCTGGCCCGCGGCCCAGCAAAGGCAGAGCTCAGTGCAAGTCCTGGCTTCAGCTGCTCCTGCCCTGCTCCGGGCGGGGTCTTCCCAGACACTTCCTGGCCTATGAGGAGGAGAAGTCCCAGTTTGCCTTCCCCACGGCCCCGTCTGTCTGAATTGCTCTCCCAGCAACACCCAACTCCCCGCTCCGATGCAGGAAGACTGTCCTGTTTCAGAGGTGTGTTGGACATGCTTCTGCTCTTGGCTACACCTTTGACTTCTCTTGCTCTTGGGGAGCTCGCAGTTTGTTGGAAGCGGATTGGGAAGAGGAGTTACCAAACCACATAGGAAACCATCAGTGGGACGTGGAAGCATCTTCTTGGAGGCGGTGGTGTGGCTCAGACTCCTGGGGCTGTGAGAGTTTGGGACAGGCAAGGCAGGGGGGCCCCAGCGCTGTCTGTGCAGCCGTCCTGTCTGCAGGCATCTCTGGCAGCTCCTACTCTTATGCAGGCGCCAGCTGAGGCGAGGCTGCCGGGCCCAGGGGCCCTGGGGCGCTCCAGGCTAAGTGGGGTCTCATTTAGGCAGCAGCTGCACCAGCTGCACAGTTGGTTAATTTCCCACGTCCTGGGAGCCTGTTGATCAGGAAGCTGGGTTCACACTGACTCCTCCTTGCTGGGCCGGCTGCTTCCAAGCAAGAGGGAGCTGGCCTGTGCCAGGCAGGCGAGGCCCTGCTTCCAGCTGTGCGGGGCCCACACTTACCTTGTCAAACAGCAGGCTCGTTCTTGCCCAGGCTGGTGGCCTGGACAGCCCCAGACCCCCTGGGTGCCTGGCCCAGGCCTCACTATAGAGGAGACGATGCCCCAGGGAAACTGGTCAGACCCGGAGGGTCCGGATGCATCTCCTCAGCACCCCGCAAACACCCCTTTCTCTGCTCCCATCTCCCGACTCCTTATCCCCTCTTGTCACAGCCTCCTGCTGCCTCCCCACCCCGGAAGTACTGCCCAGGCGGGAGCCGTCCCAGGAAGCCCCCGATCCAGCAAGCCCCCTACTGACTGGGGGCGGGGGAGGCCGTGGGAAGAGCCTTCACCAGAGTTGGCGTGTCCAAGGGACCAGATCTAAACACTGGGTTAGCGACTATATCCTGCTGAGCCTGAGTTTCCTTATCTGCTAAGGGGGCCTTCTGCACACAGGTGTGAAACCTCAGTGATTTCAGGTGTGGAAAAGCAGCACCTGCCTGCCCAGGTACAGGCCTCACAGTTCACACAACAGAGGCCGTACTCATGCTCGGCTTTGCGGAGTTCCCGGAGCTTGGCTCTGACCTCCTTCCCTGACGTTTCCCTTCTGCTCACTCATGTGATTCCTACACGTGGTGTTTCAAGGACACTCTCCTCCTGGCCTCTTCCCACCTCTGCACTCTGTGTCCCCGGCAACCCCAGCTCTTGTGGCTGCACCCACTTGCCTACCATGCATTCTTGCCTCTGGAAAGCCTGCCCAGGCTCAAGTCATGTTTACTTTCTGGGAATTAAAGTATTGAATGGCACGGATACCTCATGAACGATCTCAGGGAGTAGCTCCCATGGGCCGGGTGTGAGAACGTGGAGGGGGTGACTCAGATCTGGCCTGTCCCTCAGCCGGACTCCCCCACCCCCACCCCCACCAAGACCTGGCACATAGTAGGTGCCAAGCAATGCCAGAGGTGTTTGTGTTGTAGTCAGGATTTGTGGCCAGCGCTCCAAAGGGCCCCGGGGTGGGGTTTAGTTCTGAACTCTGAATAAATGTCTTGAAGTTTGTGTTTTGTAAACCAACTCTGATGGGACAGTGGACACGTGCTGGGGCTTGGAGCTTGCTCCTGCGTGGTCCTGCCTGCCCACCCCAGCTCCTTAGCCCCACCCAGCTTCCTCCTCCCTGCCCTGCCCTCGGGCAGCTGCTGTCCTCCCTCCAGGCAGGGGCCTGGGTATGGGCAGGGTTGGGATCAGGTGTTCATATCCCACCCTGGGCTGGCAGCGCCACGGCACATTCCGAGGGTGACTCAGAGGGAACAAGGCTCTCACCCACCTGGTGCATTTCGATGTGGAGGTGGCAGTACTCTTGTCTGCCCTGGACTGGGGCAGCAGGCCTGTGGGAAGGGTAGATCCATGCTCTGCTTTCCGGCTCCTGGTCACAGCACGATGTGTGGGTCCAGTGGCTGGCAGGAGGGGGCTTGGGCACCAGTGAGCCCCATGTACACGCGCGCCAAGCTGAGAAGCGGGGACCCTGGGGCCTGCGAGGGTCTGCGCGCACCCTCAGGGTACCCCTGTGCGCGAGGGAGCACAACATTAAGTAGGAAAGAGAAAACACCACGACAGGTCGAGAGAGTCCTCAGGAAAAAGGAAAAACTTTATATTTTATTAATAGTACCTTTAACAGCATTTTTTCCTTGGTTTTTTTTTTTTTTGAAACAGAGTCTCACTTTTTTGTCCGGGCTAGAGTGAGTGCCGTGGCGTCAGCCTAGCTCACAGCAACCTCACATTCCTGGGCTCAAGCAATTCTTCTGCCTCAGCCTCCCGAGTAGCTGGGACTACAGGCATGTGCCACCATGCCCGGCTAGTTTTTTCTATATATATTTTTACTTGTCCAATTAATTTCTTTCTATTTTTGGTAGAGACGGGGTCTCGTTCTTGCTCAGGCTGGTCTCGAATTCCTAAGCTCAAACAATCCGCCCGCCTCGGCCTCCCAGAGTGCTAGGATTACAGGCGTGAGCCACCGCGCCCGGACTTTTCCTTGCTTTTTGAATAAGAACCCCTGCATTTCCCTTTTGCGCTGGGCCCTGCTAATCACGTAGCTGGTTTTGGGTTTAGTAGAAAAAGCAGGAGATTGGGATTTGGAAGAGTTTCGAAGTCCCTTTGCCTCTTCAAGCCTCAGTTTTCTTATCTATAAATGGGCTTCCTACTCAAGGCCGGCCCTCTCACACCTCTGCTTGTCCTTGGACTTGGCATTGTGTGGACTTGGTCTTGCTGTCTTCTCTCCTTTCTTGTCAAAGTTCAAATCTTGGCTCTGCCGAGGACTTCCCCAGTCGTCCTCAGTAGGAATGTCTCTCCCTCCTCTCTCCTCGCCCCTCCGTCTCTCACTGCAGTTGGCCCTGTGCCCTCTGCCCAGAGGTGTCCTTACCCCTTACTCACCTTGACTTACCCATCTTTGCGTCCCCCACGGGCCCTGGCACCTTCCTGGCAGATGCAAGGAGTTTTTTGAATGTATCTAGATTTCTATGCTAGGCCCCCATTCTGCTAGGCAGTGGAAGCTGACTTTCTCCACATGCACCTAAGTTCCACGGGCCTCAGCTGTGCCCAGACATGATGCCAGTCTTCCCCGCCCTCTGCTTCGGACGCTGGGTCATTCCTCGTTCCCGTCCACACCTGGGAAGCAGTCTGTGGCCACCTCATCGTGCTGGGCGGGGGCTGCTCTCTGAGGGTACCCCAGCCTCTGTTCTCTCTCTGGGCCCCTCTTCCGCACAGGCTCTGTCACCACCCCTGGGCCTGGGGACGGCTGTGAGCTGACACACAGCATCAGCCACTGATTCTCTCCACCTGACTCCACCTGGGGTCATGATGCAGACAAAAGAGACAAGGTCTTGAGTCAGTTGTCAGAAATGAATAAGTAAATAAAACAATAATAAGAGAAATCCTCATTCGTTGAATGCTCATCATGTGCCTGGCTGTGTTCTTAATCATTTAATGCTCTCAATAACCCTCTGAGGTTGGTACCAGTACTTCCCCATTTTATGGATTAGAAGACCAAGGCATACGGAGGTTATATACACAAGTCAGTAAGTAAAGGGACTGGCATTTGAAGCCAGGTGTCTAAGCAAAGGCTTTCAGTACCTGGAGGTTCGGCATTGGATCCACACTGTTTGGTGGGCTTGAGGCCCAGAGAGGGAGAGTGATGGTCCTCAGGTCACACAGCAGGTCAGAGGGAGCCTGGAATCTCAGCCTTCAGACTGCAGCTGTAAACTCTTCCCACTACTTCCCCCTGCTTGCCTTTGGGAGAGCGCAGGGGCTGTTCCTGAGGAGGAGAAGGACAGACTAGTATTCAGGTAACATGCAGAGAGCGGCAGGAACAGGGCGATGGATTCTGATGGCCGCCTGGGAGGGTGTCTGTGGGAGGCAGGCACATGGGTAGGCAGGGGGTCGTCCAGCCCCTGGACTGTTGGCTGCAGGAAGGGGGAGTTTCCTAGCCTGGAGCTGCCCTGGAGTCCTGCAGGGGAGGAAATGAGGCAGCTTCACATAGCAGAGGGGTTCCAGGGCCCCCAGGGACTTCTCTGGAGGTGGCTTGTCTCCACGCCTTGGGGCCCTTCCTCAGAGAGCTGGAGTCCTTGGGGAAGCTGCAGACACATTTCCTGGGGGCACTCAGACTTGCTGGGGTGGGCAGCTTTGGTCACGGTGAGGGCGAGGCACCTGGGAGCCTCCAAAGGAGCCGTCTGGGAGGCAGCAGGACAGGGAGCAAGACCTCAGGGGAGGGGGTGTCACTGGAGGTGGAGAGTTGCCTGTGGTCACATGGACCCTCAGAGGAGACAGCGAGTGTGCAGAGACGGGCTCCTCCTGCGAATGGCTGCTTCACAGAGGCGGGAGGGGAACAGGAGCCAGAGAAGCAGGCGGAGGTGAAAGGTCAGGAGTAGCAGAGGAGCCAGGCGTGGCATAAAGGGCTGAAGGTGGCACCTGTGCTGGGGTGGAGCAGGGCATGAGGTGAGCTCTGGGGGGCAAGGGCGGGCTGGAGGGGACGGGCAGAGGCAGCCACAGGGACGCCCCGGGAAGCACAGGGAAGTGGGACAAGCTTCCCCGTCCCTGCCCACTTCACCGTTAGCAGTGACAGGCTCTGCTCACGTTTCTTTCCTTTTTCTGCAGGAGAAGGCGCCGCGCCGTGCACATCCAGCATCCTCCAGGAGAAGCAGCGTGAGTTCGGCCGGACCCCAGAGGAGTCTCTTCTTCCCCTTAGATGGGTCCAGGCTCCTTGGGGGTGGGTCCCCTCTGGTTAGCCCAGAGCCCAGAGGGGTGTAGGATCCTCACCATCTTGCCCACAGGCAGGACCAGAAGCCTGGGGTCACCCATCCTGAGTTCGAGCCACTCTGTGCCCCATGAACCAGCCCTGGGGTTCCTGAGCTCCCCCACGCTGGGCACCTCGGGGGTCAGGGCCAGAGTGAGGGGTGGGGGCCGGTGGGCCGGGAGGTGAGCCCAGCAGAGCAGATGGGACCACGGAAAACCCACATGGTGTGTGTCTTTTGCATGTGGACAGAGAGGAGGGTGGGAGCAGGGAGCCAGTCCCCTTGTGCCTCTCTGACCATCGTCACCTGTGGGTGACATGCCTTCCACAATGGAGTCCTGGTACCTGAGGTCAGAGGCACCTCATTCAAAGCTGTCCTAGGGGCTGTGAGCCTTAAAATCCCACCAAGAAGAGGCCATCTACGGAGCTGGGCCCTTTTGGGTGGGTTCTGGGGCCTCCCAAGTCCTTGTCACCCTCTGTGTCACACGGGCATCTCCAGTTCCTTCTGCCTGTGTGTTCTCAGAGACGAGTCTAGGATTGGATCCAGGAGAGACTTGGTACAGATGTGTCAGTTTGCTGACGTGGTCACTTCGGGACATATTCCCTGGATGTTCTGAGTGTTGGCGGAGTCTGAGCAGGTGTCTTTGCCGTTGGCTGTACTGAGTTTCCCACGAGGCTGGGGTCGGGGAGAGGAGTCTGTGTGTGTATTTGGGGGTGGGGGGGTGCTCAGAACTTTCCTTACTTCTCTCTGCTGCTCTTTTGATCTGTGGCTTTGGGGGGCACCCAGTCCACTCTGCCCACCCCATTCCCAGGCCCTGAGGCCTCCCTGCAAGCTCGCCCAGGCCTCAGTTGCTGTGCGGAGGTGGAGGGCGCCTACAGCACCAGCCTTCCCATGGCCTGGGGGCCAGCCCCAAGGGGTGCACGGGCCTCCCGAGAAGAGAAACTCTCTCTGTTTCTAGCTAACATTGCCTGGCAATTCATAGGCAAAGCCCTTCAGTGGCTGGCAGACATGAATGTCTCTGTCAGGGACACCCCAAAGCTCAGGCCACAAGGCAGCAGGCCAGGGGAAGGGCAGAGAGACGGGGGCAGGTCTCTTTCCTGAGGGCACCTGCAGAGTTTTAACTTGTGGTGGTGACTGAGCGACCACGTGGAGAGGCCAATGCTGTTGCAAGAAGATTTTTAGTACCATTTCCGAAAGGAAGGGCACGCTACACAGGGCCACGGGGAGCACGAGGTTTGGTCGGGAGGCGGAGGAGTGAGGATCAAGCCAGGCCCAGAGCCTGTGCTGGGGTTTCCGCAGGAAAGGGGGTGGAGGTGGGGGAGCAGCTTAGATAGGCTAGTTTGAACGTGGAGGGCTCTGGGCTACAGGGGTGGTCTCTCCTTATCCGGAACCTGGCCCTGGGTTGATTTAGGACATGGGGAGTATTGCTTTGGTGGGTGAGGGTTGGATAGAGGAGGTGGTTGGTTTGCACGTGAAAGGTGCACTCACAGGGGAGTTGTTTATTATCTCTAGGAATTAGCCAGGCCTGGGAGGGACAGTCTCTCCCTGGCCAGCAAGGCCCCCAAGAACTCAAAACATCATAAAATAGAAAGCATGATTAATACCGGGATGCCACCACATTCCCCAGGAAAGCAGGAGAGGAGAAGAGCCCAGAGCATCCCTCCTGGGCCTCTAGGAAGAGGAAACCGCAGCGGCAGCCCTGATGCGGGGTTTGTCTCCACGATGCCAAACCACAGCTCTGTTTTCCGCCGACACACAACCTGAGACGTGTAGTGTCTTCTGGACCTGGCTGGAAAAAATGTGTGTTTGATAAGAGGCAAAGTTTTTTCTTCCCCCATGGCTGTAGATTTTAGTCAGAATTGTATTGCTGAAGGCTGTCATGAAATTCTCCTCCTTAGGGACAGTCTTATTTCGTAAAGAATAGCAGTAGACTCGCAGAAGACGCTTGCACCTGAAATGGCCCTTTGGAGGTCGTCCTGG
Source organism: Avahi laniger (assembly GCA_963575035.1). NCBI lineage: Eukaryota > Metazoa > Chordata > Mammalia > Primates > Indriidae > Avahi > Avahi laniger. The sequence continues at coordinate 20,480 of CAUYSK010116918.1, read as the reverse complement.
CCGGTGGTTCCTAAGTGTAAACCCAGCATTTTCAGCAGTGAGAAAAGCAATGACACCAATGTGTGTTTCATAACGTTGAATGTATTCAGTTGAGGGCACTGCTTTTCACATAATTCTGCAATTATGTCCTGCCTACAATTTTTGGCATTAAAATACATTTTCTTTTATGAAATGTCGGTGATGATCGATGGTAATGTGTTTGTTTATTCTTAATCCAAAATTGGCAAAAGAAAAATCCGTGACCTGAATAAAAAAAAGAATAGCAATGCCTTATGTTTATAATAGTGTTTTCCCACTTAAAGTACACCTTTATGCATATTATCTTACGTAATAAATTCTACTGGGTTTTTGAAAACTCACTAAATACAAGTTGTGCGGTGGTACCAATTGCCCTGGACCAGGAGTCAGAGATTCTTGTGGCTGGTGCTGTAGTGTCCGGGACTGAAATGTGATAAGGCCTTGGTTTGAAGCTTAGCACCTCCATTTAGCTGCTGTGACATTCTCTGTCATCCAAGCTGGAGTGCGGTGGCACAGTCATAGCTCACTGCAGCCTTGAGCTCTTGGGCTCAAGTGATCCTCCTGCCTCAGCCTCCTGAATAGCTGGGATGATGCCACCACACCTGGCTAATTTTTAAAAAATGTGTTGTAGAGATGGGGACTTGCTGTGTTGTCCAGGCTGGTCTTGAACTCCTGGCCTCAAGTGATCCTCCTGCTTTGACCTCCCAAAGTTCTGGGATTACAGGTGTGAACCATGACACCTGGTCTGCTATGACATTTTGGGCAGGTTGCTTAATGTCTCTGAGCCTCAGTTTACTCAGTTATGGAAAGGTGGCCCTGTCGTCTACATCCTAGAGTTGCTGAGGGCATCAGAGATAATACGTGTGAGATGGCAAGCTCTGCACCTGGCACTCAGGAAACATCTTATGGTTCTTAGTTCTTGTTGGCTTTTGCACGAGCCTTATTCCCTGGAACACCTGATGCCCATGTGAGGATGAAACTTATCCTGTGGAACTCAGTGTTTCCCGTGCTCTGTTGGTCCTGTGGCTGCCTCAGTTGCCATGTCACAGTGGTGTTTCCCCATGCCACCGAGTCCCCAGAGATTCCTCCTGAGCTGGCCAGAGAGCACTGGGTCCCTTGGGTTGTGAGTGTGAGGAAGAAGGCCAGCATGGGCCTCTCAGCTTGTGGGCGGCTTGAGGTTGCAAGGCCTTATCTGCAGTGGCCTGGAATCTTTCCTCCTTCGTGGCTGCCAGACACCCCCAGCCTTCATCCTGCAGTTGGACAGATGGCCTGGCAGCCTGCCACCACTGGCGTGTGCTGGTCATTTGAAACCAGACTGGAGGAAGCCCAGAGAGCCATTGTGTGTGGGGGCCAGGCATGGAGCGGAGGATACAGAGGGCTTTGCACTGGGGGCTGGAGACCTGGGTCGCCTCCCACCCACCTGCTATGCCGTCTCAGCTCCTGCCTGTGGCCAGTCTGTACCCCGTCTGTACATGGGGTCCCTCCTGGATCTGACGTGCAGCGGTCTTTGATTTTCTGTTGCTGCCTCTCTGTCTCCTGGCCTCCTTTGTCCACATCACTTTCTGTTCTGCCTTGTTCACACTGTTCCCTTAGCACAGCGACCATTTACCCAGTGCTTCCAACACGCCTGCCCTGGTGCTGGGTGCGGGGACTCTGGGAACTCATATCTTCCCATCGAACCTCACTCCTCTCCTTCCACCCAAAGTGAGTGGCACCATTCACCGCGATCCAAGCCAGAAACCCAGGGTCCTGCTGGACTTCTCCTTCTCCGTCCAGAGTCAAATCAGCCCCCACCTGGCACCATTCCACCTCACAGCTCTCGGCCTCACCTCCTCCTCTGTGTCCCCGCCCTTCCTCGTCAAGGCCCCGTTGTCTGTCTCCTGGACGCCGCACCCTCCGCATGCTGGCCTCACGGCCTCGTCTCGCCCACGCCCGCCCTCCCGAGTGTCGGGAGACCTTTACGGGAGGCAAGCCTGGTGCTCAAAGCCACGCTTTCCTCCCCACGGCGCCGCTCCATGGAGGGTGCACCTCGCCTCTGGACAACCCATCTGCCCACTTCCCCCTCTTCCGCCATCGCGCCCCCTTCCCTTCCACATGGGCTCTGGGAGGAGCATGCACACTCAGCACGGTTTTCCCAGGGGCTCGCTGGGGAGCCTGAGCCTTCCATCCATCCCTGTGGAGGGGACAGAGGCAGCTCCTCTGCAGCAGATGGTGGGAAGGACTGGGGTCCCTTGGGACCTGGCAACCTTGGCCTCTGCCCTCGCTGCCCCAGTCGTGGCTGCCTGGATCGCACGTGCTGAATCCAGTGAGCCAGGCCCGCCCTCCCTGCTGTGATCTACGATCTCTGTGCAAGTGGCTGAGTGTACAACTGTTGGCACAGTGGGGCCCACGCCCGCCCAGGTCTGGCTGGTGGGAGAAGCTGTGGCCTCTCCCAAGAGACCCATGGCTGCCCCACCTCTCCCTCCCTTTCCCTTCCGGTCCCAGTAGCTGCACAGGGTGCAGGACAGGAACGTGAGAGATGGAGGGGAGGCTTCCTGTACCTCACCCCCATGCAAACTCCATGACAGAAAGATCTACTTATTATGACCCTTGGAGTTGGACCCAGCCCATGTGGAGTGCAACGGAGGCCTGACACGTGTGACCCAAACCCATGCCGCTGTCAATGGCTTTCCCAGACCAGTGCCTGGCGTCAACTTCAGGGCCAGGGGCAGCAGGCGCTGTCCCAGGTGTGGGGAAGGGCTGCCCTTAGCCATGGCTGCTCATTAGAGCAGGGTGCTCGGTGAGACTCTGAACTTGCCCTCACCTCCAGACCAAGACCTGACAACCCTGGTCCCAGACTGACCTGTTGTCCTCATCCCCTCCTGTGCCTGTGTCATAGCCACCAACTGAGCCCTGACTTATCCCTGCCTGGGTCCTGACTCCATCCCTTGATCCTGGACTGAGCTCGCATTCCTTGGCTTAGACAGAGATGTGGACGGCTCAGCGTCACCCTCCCCATCGTGGGGATGTGGTTTGATGGACTCCTCTGCCTTGGGTCAGTGACCAAAGGAGCATTTCTGAGAGCCCAGACCAGCCACCAGGGGGATTCGCCTCCTGCATACCCTCAGCCCATGGCCTTCCCAGGAGGACTCCCCCCCATACAGGCATGATGCATGAAGCCCCTTGCCCACGGCTGGCCTCCCCACCCCTCTGCCTGGTAACTGGTGTCTTTTCCTGGCCTGTGTGGGCAGCTTGCTGAGCACAGCTGCAGACGGGCTATATTTAGCCGGCTTTAATGAGCTCAGGGTGGCAGACGTCCGCCTTGGGAGCACTTTTCTTGCATGTGCGCCTATGCTTGGCGTGATTCCTTTTTGTGTATGTGTGTGTGCGTACACATGTGCACATGCCCTGCATTTGCGTGTGTGCATTAGCATGTATGCCAGTGCACCGGTGTGTTCATCTACATGAGAATGAGCGTATCTGCACACATCAGCAAGCCCCTCTACGCAGCATCCGCGCTTTGCAGGGGACGTGTGCAGCTTCTGACACTTGCAGGGTTGCAAAATGGGAACACATCATTAGTTCCTTCCCCCGTTTGTTTAACAAATATTTAATAAGCGCCTTTATATGCCAGCACTGTGGTAGTCTTTGGGGATAAAATGAAGCAAAAACAAACTCAGTCCCAGCTCTTAAGGATCTTATAGTCTAGGAGATGGAGGAGGGAAGACATAACCAAGTAGCCATAAGATTAAAAGTGTGAGTATTAGTCCCAAGAAAGAAAGGTTCGTGGTGCTACTGGGAAGGGCAGTGAGAGCCGAAGGCCCCAGGGAGGAAGGAATAGTGAAGATTCTGTAGGAGACCCCTGGGCACAGGGGCGGCGTGAAGAAGGATCCAGGCACAGGGAACAAAATGTGCAAGAGCTCTGTGGTGAGACGGGAAAAGGCATGTTTGAAAACTGCCAAAAAGGCTGATGAGACTGAGTTCAGAGAGGGAGAGGAGGCTGAAGGTGGGGGCTTGGTCGGATGTGGGAGGAGGAGGTGGTATTTGCGTGGAGCACTTGGAATCCGGTCTGTGATTCAGTCAGATTCCTGCAGGAAGTGGAAGCTCATACAAACAGCCAGGTGGGAGGAGGCTTAGTAAAAGGACTTGACTCACAGGTGAATGAGGCTTCACGGAGACAAAGAAGGCCACAGGGCAATACCCTGGGGCCATTCCCACGCCTGCAGGTAGCTGCGGACCAGGCCCCCACCCCCACCCCCAACAGCTGCAGCCTGCGGCAGAGAAGCCACCCTGGGTGACCCCGCACAGAGGGAGCCTCCTGCTCCCCGGTTCTCCCACGGGTGCCTTCCACTGGCCAAACCCCCCAGAGACAAGGGAGCCTCAGCCTCCGAGTGGGGCAGAGAGTGGGGAGTGTGGTCTGGAGGGGCAAAAGGAGACCACACAGCACAGTTCACTGACTTCCACGTGGAAGCACCGCCCTTTATTTTTCTGTGAGCCAACTTGATTTTGACTCTGCGTATCCATCCCGCTGTGCTGGTGAAAGAGTCTCCCTCTGTGATCCCCGGGCCTTCTCCTTTCCTCCTGCTCTTGCCATTGTCCCAAAGCCCCCAAGTGTCTTCCCCTGATCTGGGGGGCTAGTGTGTATATGTGTGTGTGTGTGTGTGTATGTGTGTGTGTCCATGCACACAGGCACACGTGCAGGGAGCTGCACACTGGTGAGCTCGGAGGCCCTGGGACCCAGCCTGGTGGTCCTTTTTGTCCTGGTCAGCAGTTCCTGGCTGAGGGTCCAGGCTCCCTGGGGAATGGGACGGCCAGACCTTCCCATGCCATTCTCCACCCCCCTGGAGTAGCCAGGCCACCTGACGAGGTCTCTCTACTCCCCTCAGCCTGGGCCAGGGGGTGGGGATCTGTTTCTAGCCTGAGGGAATCTCTGTCTCCTCAAATCCTTTCCTCCTGGGAACAAAAGCCAGCAAGCTCAGCCACAAACCTTCCCAGAGGCACAGGAACCAGAGCAGAGGAAGAAAATACAAATTAGTATATATATATATATAAACCACCCTGCTGCATGTGCTTTTAAAAAAATGCTTATTTTTAATCTGTCTTTTGAGTAGCTAGTGCACGTACATGGTATAAAATGCCTCCTTCTCCTGTGCTCCAGTACACCCCGCCCTTCTCCCCAGAAGCAAAGATTATGACTAGTTTCTTGTATTCCATTTCGGAGATATTCTCTGCATACACAAACACACCCATAAATATTCATTTAGATATATATTTTTATATACCCCGCAGAGATGGGAGCACGCAGTGCACTCCATCCTGCACCGTGCTTTTCTCGGATGCTGATACTGTACCCCGAGCGTCTCATTAGCTCAGTGCATTTACAGACGAGTCATTCTTTGCAATGGGTGTGCCCTACGTCACTGCAGCGCAATTTATTTAACCTGTTCCTTATTGGTGGATATAAACAGCATGGCAAAGGTTAGTGTTGCACTCCTGTCATTTTGCACATGGACTTGGAATTGCCGGATCGAGAGCATTTTGTATTCTGAATGACGTTGCCCAATTGCCCTCCGCAGAGGTGGTTCTGGTTTTCACTCTCACCAGCAATGACTGAAGAGGGCCTGTTTTCCCATGCCCTGGCCCACACAGTGTTAATAGCTGCCGATCAGAGAGGTGAAAAGAAGGCGTTTCAGGGCAAGTTCGAGGAGCCGTCCTCTAGTTTAGGGTTCTCAAGTTGAGCACGTTTTCCTGTGTATAGAGCCATTCCCAGTCCCTTTGCCGGAGGCCACATACGCTTGCAGGGATTGCTGTGCAGGAATGTGGAGTACGCTGTTGCCTTCCTTTGTGTGTGTGCAAACTTCTAGGCAGGGCCAGGGCAGACACCACCGGGGATCCTTGAGGAGCAGGGCTGTCTCTCCTTCCCTCTCTGCAGGGCTGTGCTGTGAAGTCATTAGAAAGAGCAAAGAGACCCCTCCTTTCTTATTCCTGTCCTTCAGGAGGATGGAAGAGCCCCGGACTGATGACCCGGGTTCAAATCTCCACCCTTTCACCTATATCCTGAGAGAAGTCACTTAATCTTTGCAAGCCTCAGTTTTCTCGTCTGTAAAATGGGGACAGCACCCCTGCCCTCACAGGAGGAATGTGAAGATTGCCTGAGACATTGGATGAGGGCTGGAAACTCAAGGCAAATCTTGGGAGGGCTGTGTTTATTACAGAGAAGTCTGCAGGGGATGCCAAGGGCCTGTAGCATCACTGTGTAGCAGCAGCAGGGTTTTCTTGTGGTTGTGTATCTGGGAACTTCTCTGGGCCTGATTCAAGATGGTGACACTCCTGATCTGTGCTGGGCTCTCTCCAGGGGAATTGTTCCTCGGAACTAACCCCTGCTCACCTGGGGTGCCCGACAGCATGTTCTCAAGGGGCGGTGGGTGGGGTACAGACCTCAGCAGGGGTCAGGCCTTAGTCTGGGCCAGTGTCCCTGTGAAAGCCTCATTGGCCCATCGAAGGTTCGAACAACTTTGGCCTCATCCACCAGATGAGTCCAGGTGGACGTGGATTGAATTCTGACCTTGAAAGTGTTAAGGGGTCACAGGAGGGACCTGAGCCCCCAGATCCACCCTCAAACCTGGGTGGAAATTCCCTCCCAGCGTCCCTGCTAAGTGGCCACTTACATAACGTGCTTGTATAAGCTCAGTGAGGGAGAACCTCCTGTCTCCAGGCCAGTGTGGGACTCTCTTGAACTGTTGTAAATATTCCCTAAGTTGTGTAAAAACTCGGAACGATCTCCAGAAACGACCCCAGCCCTATTCATCCTGGCTCTGCCCTCTGCTCCCATGACCCAAACATGGCTCAGCATGGATTTGCAGGCAGCCACCATGTCCCCTTGACCTCCCGGGCCACTTTCTACACCTGTCCTGCCTGTTATTGGGCTCCAGACATGCCCTCAAACTGGCCTGAGCTTCAGGGGCAGGGCAGGGATGTGCCCTCCTCATTTTGAACTGTGATCTGTGGTTTGTGTGGCCTCAGAAGTTGAAAAGTAGCTTTGACAGTCCCATTACCCTGACTCAGGCTGTTTGTAGCCTTTGGTCATGTGATTGGGCTTGCTCACATGACTGAGGTCTTTGTCATGTGACTCAGCCTCGATCATGTGATCTTGTCTTGGTCATGTGATCCTGAGGGCTTGAGAGATGCTTGAGGACAGGTTCTGTATCAGATTCATCTTCGTGTTTTCGGCCCTGACACAAGTCTGGGCAATAACCAATTGGGTAGGAGTCGGCAAGTGATGTCAAGTTATTAAAAGTTTTTTTTAATCCAAATGCCGAATCTTAATTCACTCATCATGTTTCACATTTATTCTTTCCTTCCATAAGCGTTTCTTTTCCTTTCACATTCCCTTGTTAGCCTGTCAGCTCCCAGAGGACAGGGCATTTTGCTTTGTTTTATTTACAGTGTTTGCATTTACTGGTAGGGGATTGTGGCTGGTTTAAAAATGATCTTATTGTAAACGTGATACATGCTTGTGTTGTCTCTCCAATAGATCTATTCATAAATAGTTTTAAACTAAAAGAAATACGGGCTCACTAGAGAAAAATTAGAAAATAGAGGAAAGTAGAAAGTAAAACAAAACAGACAAACAAACAAAAACCCATCCATTATCCCAGCACCCGGGAAAATCACTGTAAACATTTTAGTGTGTTTCCTTCTAATCAAAGGTCCCCAGCTCTTCACTACCTCCGAGACTAGACTGAGTTTTTCACAGAGCTGGGGGCTGGGGACCTGCAGAGGAGGGTGACCTCGAGTGCGGCTGGCGAACGAGGCCAGTGGCTTCTAAGTTGTGCTCTGTGGAGCCCTCAGGGACTGCTGAGGGTCAGAGTGGGCTGCAGTAAGGAAGCGGGGCTCTAGGCCCCCCAATTTGCTTTAGCCAGAGCTGGTCCACTTTTATTTTGCAAACGGGGTTCCTGAGAAAGATTCCATTGGATGAAGAATTTCCCTGTTTTGAAAACGTTTCTAAACCTTCAGAAGAGGGCCCACTGTCTCCGCTGCTTCATGCTGGTGGGTATTGGTCCCCACTTCTGGCTTTGGGCCAGGCAGAAATCTGTGAGCTACACCTTCTGCGTGGTCACCCAAGGGCCAGGGCGGGCCCCATTCATGAGCCTACCTTCCTTCAGCTGCTGTGGTGAGAGCTGTGGGTTCCTGAAATAGTTTGTCATTCTGCCTGTGTGTCCTCCTCCCCAGGTGCCCTAAGCCCTTGGCATTCCCTCGAGTTCCTGGGCCAGTGACCTACTCCATGCGCAGTGAGGTGGGGTTGGCCAGGTACGTTCCGAGCAAACCTATCAGAGCTCTAGGGGCCACTGCTCCCCTTTCTCAGGGCCCTGCAAACATTCGTTCATTCATTTGCCCTGGGACTTGCCTGGAAATGACTACCAAGCTCCCTAGTTGGAATCGATCACTTTGAAAATCCAGGTGACATCTGCCACCTGCAGTTTCTTGGTTCCTATTCCTCAAAGGGACTGTGCCTGTGGGTCCCTTCAGGGTCCTAGAGTCTAATTCTGCCAGGGATGGAGGCTAGCACTCGTGGAGGGCACTCACGCGTGGACTCATAGGATCTCGGACTGCCTGACGCTTCTGAGGGGACATAGGCCGACCCTTTCATTTGTGATGGTGTGGAGAGGGTGTCCAAGGTCACCCTCTGACGAGAGTGTTCATGTCTCATCCTAGGACTCTTTCCATGGCCTGTCTTCTCCTGTCTGTGTGTGTCACGTGGGTTTACGTGGGGGATTGGGGCTGTGGTCTAAGCCCCCCACATGCTACTCAATGAGGCTCAGATTCTTCTTAGATAACTTCCAGGTGTATCTCCTGAATCCTACATCAGAGCAAAACAGCAAAGCCATTGGGTTTACGCAAAATATTTTTATGTTTCTGTCCATACATGTGCTTCCATGAGTTCACAAAGGATTAGATACTTCTGTAGATACTTCTCAGGACGTGCCACATGGTCTCAAGCTGGACCCAGATCGGCTCTGTTGAGCCCAGGGATGACTCATGGGGGTGGGAGTGATTGCCGAGGATGGAGGGGGATACTGAGTGGTCAGGTTTAACCCGGGGCCCCCCAGAATCTATCCCTTGTGGACCCCAGCAGCTGGAGGCAAGGGAGATGGAGACAGCTAGACTCTCCAGCCAAGCTGGGGTGATGCTTTGCTTAGGGTACCAAGTGCGTGGGTGACGACCTTGGCTTTTGTATCAAGAGCAGTGTGGTGCATCAGTAATTAGAAGGGATGATCACAATTTGTGCTTTTCCAAGGCTGTGATTAAGCAAAAAATAGGCTCCATTCTTTTGCCGGCAGGAGGAGCCCTGGTGAGCAGGGTGGGCTCAGGGCTGGGCTGGCAGTGTGTTGGGAGCAGGCACTGCGGTAGCTGGCCTGCCTCGAAGCCTGCACAAAACATTGTCACAAAACAGCTGTGGGTTCACTCACCCCAAATCTGAGCATGGCAGGGACCCAGCCTGAATAGGGCCATGCAAACAGAGATTAACAGGAAGCGAGAGGAAGTGGCAGCCTGATGATGAGGTCCTAGGGCCCCTTGTGGGTGGCTCCCCACCATTCAGGATCCCCTGCCCGCTGCTCTTCTCACCAGAGGCTCTGGGCAGGGCTCTAGAGGAGGAATTGCAAAGCCCAGGCCAGAGTGTTCTAGAATCCCTAGAGGTTCCCACATACCCGTTCCTCTGGGTGCTTTCAAGAAATGTGCTTCTCAGTGGATGATGCTTCCCTGAACCTGATTTCTCCTGGGAGGTTAACAGTGCAGAGATGTCTCACCAGCTGTGTGCATCCTGGGGTCTTCACTTCCAAAATGTTTTCATGAAAACACCATGCTAGGCCTGGAAAGCTGATAAACCTTGCTCTCAAGGGGCCCAAAGTCTGACAAGGAAATAGACAAGTCTCCTCACAGCAACAAGCCAGGCCCAGCTCAGCATGCTGTGGGATAACCATTTTTACCTAGGTAGATCTGAGAAGGCTTTCTAGAGGTGGTGGCAGTTGAGCAGGGTTTTGTAGGACAAGTAGGAGTTTGCTGGTCTGAAAAGGGAGGAAGGGCTTACCAGGCAAAAAGCTCTGCATGAGCAAAGCCAAGGAAGAGTGAAAGAGTTATGTCTTGTGGGTGAGTCAGAGCCAGTGACCTCAGTTATTGTGGTGGGAACGTTTGGCTCTTAGAAGTAGCAGAGCCCATGGGCAAGGTGCAGGCAAGGTGGCCTCAGGCTGCCTTTCTGCTTGTCCACAGAGGCCTCTGCCAAAACTGGAGATGCACCTTCCTGTGGAATAACTCTGGTCCTGTTAGTCAACTCTCAAAGGGCCAGACTCTAGATCTGGCAGGCTAGGTCTCCCCTTCTCCATCCCCCAGAGCAAAGAATTTCTGGCTTTTATGCTTGGAAAGGAAGCAAGGATCTGTCCCCAAATAGCGTAGGAAGTGAGACCCTTCCCTCTTGCCAGGAGGAGTGAGGGATGCTGGGGACAAGCCTGTCCAGCCTCTGGCCTGTGGCTTCCCTCCCCACTGAGCCAGGAACGGCCTCAGCGTCATTCGTGGCTGGGACGCAGCACTTGTCCACCGATCTCATGCCCAGAGCATCGCGTGGGGCCCCAGGGAACAGACTCCAGGCAGATCAAGGATGCGGGTGCTCCTCGGTCTGTGTAATCAGCGAGGGTGCAGGATCCAGCCCCCGCTGAACAGAGGGCATGGTGCCCAGGAGACAGCAGGACCCTCATGGCTTCCCTGCAACTTATTTATAGCCTTGCCATAGCAATTTGTGGCAATCACAGCATTTAATCCTGTAATCACACTGCAAGCAGGCACCCAGCCCAGCGAGGCCGGGGAGCATGCCAAGGCTCAGGGAGGGACTTGGCGGCAGGGCAGGCAAGTGTGGAGGTGGCAATGTCCCCATCAGCCCCATTTGGTCAGCTGTGGCCCTGGCTCTGTGCCCCTGACGCACTCTGGGTAACAATAATAACAATAGCAGCTAACGTGTGACTCTTCCTATGTTCCACGCCCTAGTCTAAGCCCTTCATGCATATGGACTTATGCCCTGTTCTAAGTCCTTATATATATGGACTCATTTATCTGCATCGCCACCTTATGACACAGCTACAGGTATTATCCCCATATTCCCGATGAGGAAACTGAGACACAGGTCACACAGCTCGTAAGAGCCAAGATTTGAACTCAGGCATTCTGGCTCCAAAGTCCATGGCTTTAACCATGCCCCTCCCAGCCCTAGAGGACAGGGACCTCCCAGGATCCACAGCCACAGCCTCAGCCCTGCCCACGCTCTGGGTTTCTCTGGCTCACCTGTCCCAGAGCCATGCACGAGGCTGCATTCGCTGTGAAGTGTGGGTGCTTCCTCTCGGGGAAGCTGCATCCGGCCTCCTTCTCAGACACTTTCCTTCCCTCCTGGCGCTATTTCATGCCATGGAAAGAGGTCTGGTGCCTGGGGCAATTGTTGCACATTGTTCTAGCCTCAGTTCGCTCATCTATAAAATGGGACTAATAACAAGCTCATCCAAACTCAGAGAGTAATTGTGGGGACTGGACGATACAGTAAAGCACATGGTGCCTGGGATATAATAAGTACTTAATACAACTGACTCACTACTGTTGTATTGTCCTCCTGTGCTGAGGGCAGGGCCCGGGTCCCCTCTAGCCAGACCCAGGGCAAGCCTGCGCCACTGGAAGGAACATGTAAGTGCTGGGCAGAGTCAGGCCTCAGGACAAGTTTTTCCTCCTCCTCCCAAAAGTCAACCCCTCCACCATTTCGGAAACGATTTCCTGTCTGTGTGGTCAGCAGCTCAGGCTCATAAAGCACTCACCGTTTGACCAGGGCTGTGTCTGTGAGGACAGAATATTTCAGAAATGTACTTCCCTGCTGAGAAAGCTTCTCATTTGGAATTCTTTGCTGATGTGCCCTCCCCGGGGGCTGGTCATGACACAGCCTGACTCAGACACAGGGTGGCCGGGGTTGCCCCGAAAGCTCTGGGAGGGACCCTCCCCAGACGTGACTCCCAGTGGGGAACGGCGGGCTATGGTGGGGTTGGGTGGGGTGTGAAGACGGAAAGGGCTGTCCTCATCTGGTTGGGCTGCGACTTTAAGAGATAAGCCAGTTCCTCGTCATGGAAGGCCACTAGCTGGCTCAAGCTAGCTGCGGGTTTTGGCTACACACAGAAAAGGGTATCCATCCCGTGGAGGAGCAAGGAGGGAAGCCGAGGTCGGCTTGATGGAAGGAAGGATTCCTGAGGGAGGCAGGCAGCGTTTGGGTGGGGGGCAGCTGTTGGATGTCTTTGAGGTCTCTCTCCACCTGCAAGTCCAATGTCATGACATTCAGGAGCGTAAGCTTCAGATCAGGGGTTGGCAAACTTTCCTGCAAGGGTCAGATACTGGATATTTTTAGCTCCGTGGGCTGTAAGGTCTCTGTTGCAACCGCTCTGCTGCTGTGGCACAAACGCAGCCATCGACAGTATGTAAAGTGTGAGCCTGGCTGTGTTCCAATAAAACTTTATTTATGAAAGCAGGTGGTGGGCCAGGTTCAGCCCATGGCTGTGGATTACTGACCCCTGTGCTAGAGCAGTGAGAGCCGAAGCAGGTCAGGGAGCCTAACTTCCTGGAGTAGCAGGTGTTCAGCCCGGGCAGCTGAGAGGAGCCGCAGCCGGCTTTGTCGCAAAGCTTGTGATGTGATGCTGAGTGGCGCTCCAAACGCTGGCCTTACCTCTCTGCAGGTCCGGACCATGGTGCCATAATTCGAGGCCTTGCCATCCCTCTGACAGCTTCAACCAGATATTAAAAAAAATATTTATCCAGCTGTGTTAGTCAGGGTTCTCCAGAGAAACAGAACCAATCAGTTATATATATTAATAGATACATAAAAAGAGATTTATTATGGGGCACGGGCTCACACAGTGATGGAGGCTGAGCAGTCCCGGGATCTGCTGTCTGGCACCAGGAGCCCAGGAGCCTGGCGGCGTGGTTCCAGTTCAAGCCCAAAGGCCTGAGGACCAGGGGACACAAGAATGGCGTGAATCCCAGTTCAAGTCTGAAGGCCCGAGATCCGAGAATGCTGATGTCTGAGGGCAGGAGAAGATGGATGTCTGATCTCAAAAAGAAAGAGAGAATTCTCCCTTTCCCCTCCTTTTTGTTCTATCCAGGCCTTCAACAGATCGCATCATGCCCACCTGCCTCCGTGAGGGTGGGTCCTCTTCACTCGGTCTGCGGATTCAAACGCTCTTCTGGAAACAACGCACAGATACACTGAGAAATGGTGTTTTACCAGCAAGCCGGGTGTCCTTTGCCCCAGTCAAGTTGACACATAAAATTAATCATTATGCCAGCTCTTCTAGTTGTCCTCAGAGGGAAGCTTGGCCCAAATTACCGTCCATCTCTGGAGTGGAAGTCGTCAGGCAGGGCTCACGCCGGGCTGTTGCTATTGGCGAAGAAAAGCAGGAAGTTGCCTTCCTGGGATGCCCCTCTTGTCTCAGGGACAGCACTGGTGATGGCCTCACTCTGCTGGTCTTCCTTTCCTGAGAAGGAGAGTTTCATGTCGTGTTGGTTTCAGAGGCAGGGGCTCGACAGTGGCTCCCCCTGGCTCCGGACGGTAATTCCAGCTCACCTGTAAGCCGAGGCCTCACCCTTGGGGCCTGTGCCTCATGTGCTATCACTGTGGCAGAAGCCTGGAGACGCTGAGTTCCCCTTCTGTTCCCTCCGCAGGAGAACTGTACCGGGTTTCCTTGAGAAGACAGAGGTTCCCAGCCCAGGGAAGCATCGAGATCCACGAAGACAGCGAGGTGGGCCGGGTTTCGGAGGGTGTCCGGGCCCGCCTCTGTGGTCGGGATTTTAGGAAGGGCTGTAGGATGGTGGACAGACTGCCTAGTTTTCTTCCAGTTCTTCGTTCGACTTGCTGTGTGACCCTGGGGAGGTCTCTGTCCTTTTCTGGGCTTTGGGTGCCCATAAGAACAAGAAAGCTCTCTTGGGACCTTTTCTGTCCTCACATACATCGAGGGTCTTGCCCTCTTGGCAGCCTGTGCCCCTCGCTCCGAAGGCACCAAAGGTTATGTCACATGGGGGGCTGTAGGACTCCAGGACTCGGAGTCGCGAGACAGGCTGGGCAGGTGCCTGCGTCCCCAGCCACGGTCTCCGCATGTGCATGTCCTTGTGTGCCTCTCTCCCGTCCCCTGCTGTCTGGCTCTCTATCCCAATGGATGTCCCTCTCAGGAAGGCTGCCCACAGCGCTCCTGCAAGACGCATGTCCTTCTGCTGGCGCTGCACGGGGGGAACATCCTGGACACGGGCTCGGGGGACCCGTCCTGCAAGGCAGCCGACATCCACACCTTCAGCTCCGTGCTGGAGAAGGTCACGCGAGCCCACTTCCCTGCCGCCCTGGGCCACATCCTCATCAAGTTCGTCCCCTGTCCTGCCATCTGCTCTGAGGCTTTCTCACTCGTCTCCAAGTGAGTCCATTTCTGCGTGTTGGGGCTGGTTGGGGTTGTTGGCAGGGGGCACTAAGCGGGGCGCTGCCCTGCCTTGTGGTTCCCTCCTGGGCAGTGGGTACCTGCCAACGCTTCTCTGGGATGTCAGATTCTGGTTGAACACAAGCATGACTGGTGCACAGTGGTCGGGAAGAATCCTCTGCCCAGGGCTGGGTGGGGCCGGATCTACTTCCTGTATTCAGTAGGTCTGATCTAGTTGGCCCAGATAAGGAAACTGAGGCATTGGGAGGTGAAGCAATTTCCCCCAGGGCTGCAAAGCCAATGGAGCCTGGGGTCAGGCTGGGCCACAGTGACGGCCCAGCAGGGGTGTGTGCATGTGAGAAAAAACATGAACTGTGTCCTCCTCTGCTCTCGTGCCACGACGACCCACACAGAGGATTTGTGTGACCACGTGTGGCCATCTGTTCTGCAGCAGACACCAGCTGGGTGTCCTGCAATTCGGTTCCGACACTGCCTACCTGGAGATGGCGTCAGATCTCTCGGGCTGAGGACGCAGCCCCACGACACTGTGCTTGCTTCTGCTGCCAGTCACTTGCCTTGCCAGTGCCTCTGACTGACCGGCTACGAATTGGGCAGCCCGCGACCCCTCTTGGGTTCCATTAATTTGCTAGAACGGCTCACAGAACTCAGGGAGACCCTTGGTTACATTTACTGGTCTATTATATAAAGGATGCAGGGAAGAGATGTGTAGGGCGAGGTGCGGGGGAAGGGGTGCGAGTGTCCGTGCCCCCCACCGAGCACGCCGCCTCCAGGAATCTCCATGCGTTCGGCTATCTGGAAGCTCCCGGAACCTTGTCCTCTTGAGCCTTTTATGGAGACTTCATAAAAAGTCTCAATGGACGGGTGTGATTGACAACCGTGTCGAAATGCGGTTGGACAGAAGGGGTGTGATTTGACACTGATAAACCGAGTGGGGAAATGTCAGCAAGGCCTGTCCGTAGACTCTTCTTGGCCTCTCTGCGCAGCACTCCTTCCTCCAGGGCGTGGGTCTGAAATGGGGGTTTATGGCCCCCAATCGGACAAGGTAGGTCAGAGAATTTCTTTACGGCCAGCTCCAAGACAGAAAGGCGGAGGAAATTAGGCTTGGGAGAAAAGGAGTAAGTGGAAGGAGGGCAGGGGGTCAGAGCGAGGGAGCTTGTTTTCTGCAGCGCCCCAGCGTTATCACTAGGGCTGTGGGAGTTATGAGCCCGGAGTTGTGGACGAAAACCAGTCACTCTCTGTGTGTCATAATGTCACAGTGTGGGCTTGGGGAAGGCACAGGGTGCTGCGGGCTCTCTGGGAGCGGGCCAGAGAAGACTTGCTCGAGAGGTGGCTTTTGGGTGTGCACACCACAGTTAAGTGTGTGGCCTCTCGGGTCAGCTGGACCCTAGCTGTGTGACCCGGGGGACATCCTTTAACCCTTCCTATCTCAGTTTCCTCATCTGTAAAATGGGGGTGACCACAGAAATAAACTTCTACAGTTGTGAGGATTCTCCGTGCTCATGTAGGTGAAGCCCCTAACACAGCGCCCGGCACCTGGAGAGTATTAGCGATGCTGGCTGTGACTCCCAGCATCGTCCTCCTGGCCAGGGGGCGGAGCGGGGGGCGGAGCGGGGCTGGGGAGGGAGAATTCCAACTCCTGGCAGGGAACACAGCCGGTTGGCTGGCGGGGAGCAAGGAGGGAAAGGGTGGCAGGCACAGAGGGCTGGCTGAGCACTGGGCAGCTGGTCTACCACTGATGTTGGCACGTCCCTACCCCATGTGGACTCTGGCACCTGTTGGGGACACTGAGCCACCAAGGGCCCTCTGGGGTCTGGGGCATGTAGACAGTCCCACCACTGCTCCAGGACCCGAGGGCTTCTGTGCTCCCCAGGTGTCTGTACTGTTGAACTAGCTGAAGGTGGGGGCCTGGGCTCAGGTGGGGGTACCCTGGGTTCTCATTGGCCATATGTGTAAAAAAGGACCCAAGCACCTGCGGGGCCCATGTCCTGCAGAGCATTTGGCCAATTGCTGGGACTGGCAGCTGGAAGCCGGGAACCTTCTGCAGTTAGAGGTGAGAGGAGGCTTCTGGCACCTCCATCCTGCCCCTCCCTGCTCACAGGACTCTGCCAGGAGCTTTGAAGCAGCCACAGAGACCATCCCTGAGGCAGAGCCCTCACTGCCTGGGGCTTGGGAGGGTGGGAAGAAGCCTCCAGTAGGGTGCCGGGTATGTGGGGAGCTCCCTACCCCACAGAGGAAGTGGGGTTGGTGTTCTCAGTCAGATGTGGCTATGAGGAGGGGCTCGGTGCCTGGAGCTTCCGGACGGTCATGGGAGAGCACAGGCAAGCCCCTTCCCTGGGCCTCACTTCTCCCCCCCGCCCCCGACGGGGATGGGAAGCAGAGACTCTGATTTCTCTGCGTTCCACGGACGCCGACAGGGCAGACTGCAATCAGAGCTGGAAGGGAGGAAGATTAGGCCAGTAGTTCTCCCACCTGGCTAATCTTGCCCATGTCCCTGGCGTGATTCTTATTAAACCGCAAGATGTCCAGGCTTCACGCCTGGAGTGGCGGATTCAGGAGGAGATGGGCCCTGGAATCTGCGTGTTTAACAGCTGCCTGCTGCTTCCTGCTCTGCTTTGGGAGCTGCTGAGCTGGTGCGGCTTGTTTCCTTCATACTCTAACAGCCGGGTACTTAATTGTGCTAGTTCATAATCTGTCTCAGGACTCCCCTCACATCCCCCCAGGATGTCTGACCTCCAGAGCTGGGTCACCCCTATCTCCAGGAAGACGGATGACCAGGCAATTTGAGGGGACAGCAGGAGGGAGCTTACCTCTCCCCCAGGCAGCTCCTTGCCAGGGCCATTAATCACCCCGTAATCACTGCTGGGAGGGAGCTTTCTCAGCTAATTAAAATCTCCCCGGCTGCAATCGAGGCCCGTTTCCTCTAATTTGTGTTCTTTGGAGATGAGGAATGGCTGATGGGGCTGGCCTTGTACACCACGAGGACTCTGCCACCTGCCGAGGGTGCTTGAGCCCTGTCACCTGCCTGAGATTCTGTTGAGTCCCCGGTGGGATCAGCACTGAGCTCTCGGCCAGCCGGAGCTCGGACTACAGGAAAGGGCAGGCTCTGGGCAGTGGGTAGAGAGTTCCAGGCCCCCCTCTGTGGTCCCTCATGCCCAGCCTGGCCCAACAGTGCCTCTGGGTCAGGTGCCCCAGGGGACCAAGGCAAGATAGGCCAGAGGCAGGCTGCTGGGAGGCTGGTCTCAGATGGGCCTGAGCCTCCCAGAGAAGGAGGAACTTCTTAGTGGGGAGGTAGGGAGGTGAGGGGCCAGTGCAAAGTCTAGACCGTCCACTGGTGGTGGGCATGCTGTTGGACAGGCTCTCTTAGCCCTCTGTGGGTCACAGAGCTTTCTGCGAAGCTGATGAAAGATCTGGATCTTCTCCCCACTGCACCGTGGACACAACGTTGTGCATGCAGCTGCGTCCTCCTGCAAGCCATGGCCAACACGTGATCCCCACAGCTGGCATGCCCTCTCTCCTCCTTTCTCAGCTTCTCCAAAGCCTTCCCGAGGCCTAGTTTAAACCCCATCTCCTTCAGGAAGTCTGCCATGATGACACGTCCCCACCCTGATACGCACTAGCTGGCTTTGGCTCCCAGCTGACTTCTTCCTCTACAATTGGGGTGTCCTTTGGGCCATGTAGAAGTGGGCCAGAGAGCATCCCTGTCACAGGAGCCTCCGGGCCCGCGCCATGGCAGGCACGGGGTGGACACATGGGGGATCAGCATAGCCTTGAACCCCTGCCCCGTTCCCCTGCCGCCACCACCCGTGCTTTGTCTCACCCGGTTCCTGCCTGGGTCCTTCTGAAGGGTCCCTGGCGCCGAGGGCCCAGTCCTGGCCAGTCCTCTCTTCTGCCTGGTCCCCAGCCCCAAACCTGCCCGCCTGCCTGACCCCAGCTGGGCTTACCTTGGGCCCCCTGTCTGCAGCCTGAACCCCTACAGCCACGACGGGGGTGGCCTCAGCAACAGCCAGGACCACGTCCCTCTGGCCGCCCTGCCCCTGTTGGCCATCTCCTCCCCACAGTACCAGGACGCGGTGGCCACCGTCATCGAGCGAGCCAACCAGGTCTACGGAGAGTTTCTCAAGTCCTCCGACGGGATCGGCTTCAATGGGCAGGTAGGACAGCCTGCCTGCCCCTCCCCTGGCCTGGCCCCTGCCTGGAAAGAGGCTGGGATCTGTTGGAAGGATCTAGACCAGGCTGCTCTTCAAAGCATCTGACATCAAAGGCAGCTTTGGGGATCTTTGGGTTTGCCCTCATTGTACAGATAGGAGGACTGAGGCTGACAGTCCGAGTTCTGAGTTTGAGCCCAAGTCTGACGCTGGGACTAGCCTAAGTCCTGGTCCCACCCGGGCAGCGCCGTTTCCCCGCTGGGCTCTCTCAGGGCCTCCCTGGGGCAGGTTCCTCACTCCCCTGTGGGAAGGCAGCCCCTGCTCTGGCTGGGTGTGGGAGCGGGTCTGGGGTCTGCAGCGGGTGAGCCTGCAGGCCAGCTGTGCCTCTCCAGGTGTGTCTCATTGGGGACTGTGTGGGCGGCCTCCTGGCCTTCGATGCCATCTGCTACAGTGCGGGGCCCTCGGGGGACAGCCCTGGCAGCAGCAGCCGGAAAGGAAGCATCAGCAGCACCCAGGTGTGGCCAGGTGGCGGGACGGGGGAGGGCACGTCCCAGGGGAGCAGGGTCCCCTTGGGGAGGTAGTGCTGTCCTTCACATTGGCACCATGACGTCCAGGTTTCAGAGGATTGCATCATAATCCTGTAAGAGTAGCAAGAGATAAGTATCCCAGGAGGGGAAACTGAGGCCCAGAGAGGGCTGATTTGGATTTGGCTTCCTAGACATCTGACCCAGCTGGATTGCCAGTTCCCGTGGATGTAGGAGACGGCCTGTGCCCCAAATCCTACCACTATTGTGTCGTGGCTTCCGCATGCCTTTTGGAAGAAGCGTAGCCCCTCACATCCTAGGAGGAAGGGGTTGATTTGTGCCTGGGGGAGGACGCAGGGCCCCAGAGTCTCCTGTGACAATAGTACTCTCCTGTCTTCTGCTTGGCCCCAAAGGACACCCCAACTGTGGTGGAGGAAGATTGCAGTCTGGCCAGCAGTAAGCGTCTCAGCAAGAGCAACATTGACCTTTCTAGTGGTTTGGAGGATGAGGAGCCCAAGAGGCCGTTGCCACGGAAACAGAGCGACTCCTCCACCTATGACTGCGAGGCCATCACCCAGCATCATGCCTTCCTGTCAAGGTAACACCCTTCCCTGTCCCTACCTTCTTTCCGGCAGAGCACCCGGGAGGCAGAGGACCTTGGCTTGGAGTCATCTGGGAGGGCTGTGACCAGTCATGTGTCCCAGGCCTTTCCCATAGACAAGCATTGAAGTGCTGGGACCAAGGCCACTTGCCATCGGTCCTGAACTGAGACCCAGGAAGCTGCTCCCTCTCTCTGCCCCGCCCTGACTTGCAGAGAGCTCGAGAGCCCCAGTTTCGTCTTCTGCAAAAGTGTAACGCTGCCCAGCCTACTTCACGGGATGGTTTTAAGAACCTACTGAGATAACAGATGCAGGCATGTTTTGGGAGCTACCTCAGCTTTGTGTTCCTATCATTTCTTAGAGGGGGAAACAGGAACAAGTAAGACGTGAACTTTCCGGGAGTCACACAGCCCGTCATGGGAGAGCTGGGATCCGTGTTCTGGGCTCCTTATCCTGGTTCAGTGCTTTCCCACAAAATACACTTTTGTTTGTAGGCCAGGCGGGCCCCTCTATGGGACTGTTCACCCCCTAACTTTCCAGAAGAGACATGTTAATCAACACGGGCTAAATGAATTGTCTGCACGTTAATTCAGGATACAAATGACTGTTGGACGTAGACCCAAATTGGAATGAACGTCCCTTTCTTCTTCCTTTTCTCCTCAATTCTCTGCTTCCTCTTTCCTTCTTTCTTATCCAAGTGTTAAGTATCAGGAGGTC
>CAUYSK010116916.1:0-13667 GCA_963575035.1 Avahi laniger | reverse complement strand
CGGAGGCAGAGACTGGAGTGACGCGGCCACAAGCCCAGGGATGCCTGGAGCCCCCAGGAGCCGGAAGAGGCAGGAAGGAGCCTCCCCTGGAGCCTGCGGAGGGAGCGCGGCCCCGAGACACCTGCGTCTCAGACTCCTGGGATCCGGGATTGGGGGACGATGAATCTCTGTGGTTTTAAGTCACCCAGTTTGTGGCCTGTTTCGGGAGCCCCGGGAGACTGAAGCACCAACCCACCTGCCCTGGAACCCGTGTCTGAGCTGCCGACTGGGCTGTGCAGAGATGAAAGTCCTTTTACCGCCAAGAGAAGGCCTGGGTCCCCTCTGCAGTCGTGTGTCCCGTACGGTGATGCGCGTCTTATCAGGGGTCGGGGCGATAGTCGGACGTGCCTTGGCGTTCCCTCTACAGACTGCTTGCTCCGGGGTCCCTTGTGGTCTGGGGCCCTCGGCAGCGTGGCGGGTGCTTGGGGCTCACAGGGGTGGGGGGAGCTTGAGGAGGCAGATTGGGACGCTCGCCTCTGAGCCATTCCCACCAGCTCCTGGGCCACAGCCGGTCACCAGGGCAGGGTTCACACAGAGGCCAGCAGAGGGCAGAGAGGAAACGGAAGTGCTGAGGGACGTGCCAGCCTGTGCTCAGGGCAAAGCCAACCTGGGAGGTCACCCTGGTGGCAGAGGACCTCTCAGACCCACAGACCCGCGGAGGGGAGGTGTGGTCGGCTGAGGAGCGGGTCGGATGGTGCTTCCGGTAAAGACACTGACATTCCTGGTCCCAGGACAGCAGCGTGGGAGAAAGAGGCTGTGGTCCCTCCTTCCTTCCCTTTCTTTTAAGGCAAAAAGAAAAAGAGAGAGAGAAAGGGGGGGGGGGGGGAAAGAACAGAAAAGCACACAGCACCTGGCGGAAACCCTCACTGACCCCTTGATCCAAGAAGTGCAGCCCCGCCTGGCAGGGGGTGACCGGGGAGCACTGTGGGAGCCCCGAGGCTGAGGGATGGGGACCCCTGGAGTCTCTGCACATGGGGGAGTCGGGGCTCACAGCAGAGCCTGGCTGACACCGCTGTGAGCACCTCCAGCCTGCTCCCTGCTGCCGTCTGCAGAAACCCAGGAAGACTCGAGGGTCAGTCTCTGGGGGGGGGGGTGTCTCTGCACAGATGCCCCCCAGGACTGAGAACGCCACATTTTCATGTAAATGCTCAGAGACCTTGTGTGTCATTCCTGAACGTGAGCAGCCAACCAAAGTCTGCCAAATATCCAAAAACCAAACACCAAAGCAGATAGTGCAAAACCAACTCATGGGAAAACAACCAATCAGAGAACAGAAGATTTTTTTTTTTTTTTTGAGACAGAGTCTCACTCTGTTGCCCAGGCTAGAGTGCCGTGGCGTCAGCGTAGCTCACAGCAACCTCAAATTGCTGGGCTCAAGTGATCCTCCTGCCTCAGCCTCCCGAGTAGCTGGGACTACAGGCACATGCAACTGTGCCCGGCTAATTTTTTCTATTTATTTTTAGTTTTCCAGCTAATTTCTTTCTATTTTTAGTATAGGCGGGGTCTCGCTCTTGCTCAGGCTGGTCTCGAACTCCTGAGCTCAAACAATCCGCCCGCCTCGGCCTCCCAGAGAGCTATGATTACAGGTGTGAGCCACTGCGCCCGGCCACAAGATCGTTTTAAGAATGAAATGATCTAATAGAACTAAAGCACTTTGCAGATAGTTAAAGCTACGGTGAAGATGAAAGGGATTGGTATTAATATAGTAGCATTCTCTGGCTGCCATATTTAAAACCACTCTATTTTAAAAACTACCCCCCTTCCATACACACACACTGAATCCCCTTCCTGGATCTATTTTTCTCTACATAACACGTATCACCTTCTAGCATACTATATATTTTACTTGTTTATTTTGCTTATTATCTATCTCTGTCCATGGAAGCAAAGGTCTATGAGGGCAGGACCTTTCCGTTTTGTTCACTATTATCCTTTCAGCACTTAGAACTTTGCCTGGCACAGGGCAGGTCCTCAGTACACACTTGTTGGATGAATGATGAATGCGCGTTTGCATCCTCTCATCTTTATCAGGCTATTGCCTACTGAGCTTTTAAGACCAAATGCAGGCATTTTCACCCTTAGGAAACCTCCCCAGGCCACCTTCCTCTTCCCTAGTTTGGAGTTTCTCTTCCATTCTCTTAAATGGATACTCCCGTCATTGCACTGACAACATTGCGTTTCCATGACTCCCACACTGTGAGCCCTTGAAGGTGGGGACCATCAAGACATATATACCTGTTGTCCAAGGAGGTGGCTTTGTGCATCACCTTTGGTGGGCACTTCACGCTTGCTTGTTGAGTGAGCCAGTAACTAAGGAGCAAGGGAAGGGTGTGCGCAGAGGGTGGATCAGAAGTGGCCTACAGTGGAGTGCTGACCCTGTAGCCTAGGCTGTACCCATGAGCTAGAACAGTCAACAATACTGGACACTCAAAAGGAAGCCCACCACCACACAGTGTTGGGTGCCACAGAGGAAACCACAAGTGAACAGTGAGGTCAGCTGGAAGATGACCTCAGGAATTCGGAACAAAAGAAGTACAATAAAAATCGATAAATCAGAGCAGAGATATGCAAAGTGGCCCTAAAGATCAGAAATGAAAGGGTCCTGGATATACAAAACAGGAGTCTCCCTTGATTAATAAATTCACTTATCATAACTGAATACAGAATGAGTGCACCCGGGGCTGGGATGGGCTGCGGGGGTTGCCAATGAAGACACTTTGCATCCTCTCATCAGGCTATTGCCCTTTCTCTTAGGAAAGGGAGAAGGGAGGAGCCTTTGTCAGCTAAGCCCCTGGGTAGAGAGTGCCCAGAATAGAGATGAAGATACAAGATTTTCCTGGGAAGTCTTTGATGTGAACTCAAGTCTTGGAAAGGGAGTGCAGCGTGATCAGCAAGTAGTGTGAAGGTGGGAGTCAAATATAATAGAATGATTCAGGGTAAGAATTATCTGCCCCATGAAATGAGGTGGTGTTGTTTGCAATTAAAAAAGGAAAAAGTACGGGGAAGATCACCTGTAAAGGTCGTTGTGCTCTAATGGAAGAATTAAGGATCTCAGCTGATGTTTCTTGTCTGCAAAGAATGAGGAAAAGCATCACTTGCTTGCCAGGTTGACCCACCTTTGGGGTTTCAAGATCTTGTTGGGCCGTAGTCATCGTTTTGTCTGTTCATTCATTCATTCAAACATTTTTGAGCCAGACACTGTGCTAAATCCTGGGCACACAAAAACAAGTGTTAACAACCAGTCCAACTACGAACCTTAACCTCCTGGATTTGCGTAATCTGTAATCCAGTTCAAACAAGCGTCCTCTGGCCTTTCCCCTGTGTCGTGCGGAGGTGGTTAGGAAGGGCAACTATGATACCAAGGACAGCAAGCCTGATCAAACAGAGCAGGAGACCCAAGGCCTGCAAGAGGAGTAGAATGCCAACCCACTGGGGGAGTCTGGGACTGAGGCGTCACAACCTCTTGCTGGGAATGTTGACTGGGACCCATTGGAGCAGAAATATCGCTCCACTATGGAAGCACTATAGGCACTGCCACTAATAATCGCTTAGCCAAAATTATCATGGAACTAGACAAGGGAAGGTGTTAGTTAAACAGATCTTCTGAGATTGCCTGCAGAGTCCCTGCGTTGGGTTGTTGACATTCTTCATTAACAGTGAAAATTCTGCCACGGTGCCTGAGACAAAACAGATTTATATGATGCTGCTCCTGACTCCCCAGAGACCTGCCCGCTTGAAGCAGAAAGATTAAAGTCAGCCTGGGCCACACATCCTGATTTTAAAAACAAACAAATAAAAATTCTCCAGGTTTTACAAAGTAAATTTCTCCAGGAAATCCTTTACATAAGTAATTCCCTACAGTATATCTATTTTGTATTCTCTGTCTACTCTGTAAATATTTTGCATTTTAGAGACAAGATATTTGGTGTTTACTTTGGATGTAAAGGGAGTGTATACTTGAGAAGGAGAATAGAAAGTCTTTGTCCAGTCTTTGTCCAAGTCATCGTCTGTTTTCCATTCATCAGAGATTTGTGGGGCATCTACTCTGTTCCGATTGTGCTGGGTACCAGGAGACGGAGCAGGGTAGGAGAAGGGAGATAATGAAGGATGCGACAGGTAGCCCTGTATAAGTTTCCAGTCCAGTGTGGGAGCTGCAGGTTGGGTTCCCTGAGTCTGAGATAGAAAACTGGAAGCAAGAAGTTTACTGGGGAATGTTCTCAAAAACAACACCTGTGTGGGGCAGCAGAGCAGAAGGAGAAGAAGTTGACTGTCATCCAACAAAAAGCTGGTCCCATAGGGCACTCGGAAGCTGACATGGCTCTTCAGAGATGTCTTGAGTTGAGGCAAGGAAGATGTGTCTTTGGGAACGTTACTGGGTGTGGGCTGTCCCATGGAAGGGAGAGTAGCCTTTGGCAAGACAGGTCCCTGCTATGGAGGGAAATTCCTGAGGCAGGACTCAGCCTCGAGTTCTCAGTGAGCCACACTCCTAGAAGTTGGGAAAATGGTAGCCTTGAGCCTGAAGCTGGGGATCCAGGCAGCACACGCAGCATCTGCCACGTGGGAGTATAACACGATAACACGAGGTGTGATACGACATCATGGCGCTATAATGAAGGTGCAATATAGAAGAATGAGCATTCAGAAGGTTGACGGATCACATCTGAGAGGGAGCAAAGGAAGCTTCCTGTGGAACCTGAAGTCCCTGGATATGCAAAAGCCTTCCACCCGCAGCCCAGGAGAAGAGCCAAAGTGATGAAATCACACATTCTCGGCTGATGGGGAAGGGGAATGGAGCAGCTGGGAGGAAACCAGATGTCTGCGATTAACCCTTCCCCAGCACTTCCGGAGGTGTAGCCCCAGTTGGCAATCACTGCTGACTGCAGCAGGTAGAGGTGTCCTCAGGGTCGGGACCTGATAGCACTGACAGAGAGCTGCCCACGGTGGGCCTTTAAGATCCGTTCATGATGTTCCCTGACCGCCCGGCTGTCTGTCTGTCATACTTGATTGAGCAATCCCTGTTTGGTCCAAAAACAAACTGACCTAAGGTCATCCCAGAGTCTAGAGTGTACACAGCACTTTCCCATGTTCAAACTCATTTCTTCCTATCAAGCCAGGTTGTTCACCCCTTTTTCAAGTGTGACTGTCAAGACCGAAGTGAGCCACCTTTCAGGGACCAGAGTGGATTGCAGTTCAGGATGTGAGAAAATATGTAATACTCCACTGTCTGGCAAAGCAAAGGGCATTTTTTTTTTTTTTATCAGCTTTGAGATTTTCCTTTCTGTTTGAGATGCCTCCAGGCTAAAGGAAAGAAATATACCATGGATTTACCCCTGGAAGGCAACATGTCCCGTCTCCCATTTTATATTTCTGCTCAGTTGTAACTCTTGAAATTCTCCATCTTAGGCAAAGCAAAAAGCTGCTGTTTAAAAGCTGAATAATGGGTTTCTTTTCCAGGGCATTGGATAATTTTGTATACTCCAGCATGGATCTTTCTATGCCAAAAGCATTGCTTCGAGTAGACAAAATTAAACAAAACAAAGAAAAAATGTATTTTTCTACATGTAAAATACAGAGATTGGTCTCACTCAATAATCTTTGATGGTTGGGCCCTTCCATGCTAAGAGTCACTGACTTATATTGACCTGAAACAGCTAAATTGAGACCCTTCGGAAGGTGTAATAGTTACATATTGCTGCATAACAAATGACTCCAAAATTGAGTAGCTTAAAACAACAAATATGTATTATCTCACAGTTTTGTTTGTTTGTTTTTGTTTTTTAGCACAGAAATGAGAGCGTCTTCACCAGGCGGCTCTGCTCAAGGCCACTCAGCAAGTTGCAGGCAGGATGTCCACAGGGCTGCAATCATTTTAAGGCTTGGCTGGGACTTGAGAATCCACTTCCAAGACGGCTCAACTCACACGGCTGCTGGCAGGACGCTTCAGTTTCATGCCACATGGACCTTTCTTATGATATGGCAGCTGCTTCCTCCGGAGCAAGGGATTCAGGGAAGAGTGGCCAAAATGGAAGCCACATGTCTTCTAGGGCTTTGGTCTCGGAAGTGACACGCCATTACTTCTGTTATAGTCTGTCGATTAGAAACGAGTCACTAAGTCCAGCTCATAAACAAGGGGAGGCAGATCAAAGAATTAGTAAACACATTTCAAAACCACCACAGAAGGGTGGAGGAGTGCTACACAAAGCTACAGAGTGAACCCTGAACAACAGTGGGAATTGCAGTCTCTTCTTGTCGCCAGTGCCCCCGCATACCCCCGCCCCGCTTCTTTGGTTCAGCTTCTTGGATGTGTTCTCACCTCCCCACATCAGTCCATCCCAATCTTTATTGTATCCCTCCCAAGCCTCCCTGTGCCCCCAAGGAAATGATCGAATAAACCGATGCACTAATCCCCTCCCCTCTAACCAGCGTTTCATTAGAGGAGCCTGCCTCTGCTGATGAAAGTGAAAGTTATTTTCTTGGAGAAAGAATTAATCAGAGGGCAGCTCCCTGGAGAACACTGTGGGGGGGCTGCCCAATGCACTCACAGTGTAGTGCCTCTCCTAGAGAGCTTGTACACAGCAAGCATTGAGAATAAACGTCCAACGTGCTGAGTTTCCCCGAGACTGCTCTGCACCCTTCTAACCTCTGCGACAGAGTAAGCACCAGGCCCGGTGATGGCTCCCTCCGGGGAAGTCCTATCCTATCGCCTCTGCACTGAGACCGCAAACCCAGGAGCTCTGCTTCAAGCTTCTACTGAGCGAGCACCATTCCGCTCCCTGAGCCTCCTGTCTCCTCTCCCACATTTCATCTATTGCGCTGAACCACCTCCCATCCCAGAGTGGACAGCAGATTCGAACCAGTTTCCTGGAGTCCTTCTGGGTTGGTTTTGGAGGCTGCTCCCCCTGGGCCACCATTAATGACTGTGAACCATCTGGGCCAACCCAGCCGGGCCCGCGTCCAGCAGGAACATGGGGAGCTGGACCCGTGGCTGATCAGTAGTTTTCAGATTTGGCTTCAGTGGTCGGTTCCAAACACCAGATGATAGAAAAAGCACTGCTAATGGGTTTTAGGTGCCCGAAGAGTTATCTCTGCCCAATGCTGCCCTTGCAATCAACCTTCTCATTTGTGTTAAGGCCCCTGCACTTTCCCAGCTACCCAGCCTCTCTCAGATACCTCCCTCTCTTTCACATTGCTGAGCAACATGAGGGCTAAGGGCTAGACCTCTTCCTCCTCCTTCTGCCCCTCCTCACCCCGCCCTACCATGCCCGTGTCTGGGCTCCAGTGACCTCTAACCAGACAACTGCAAGGGCCTCCTCACCCCGCTCCAGGTTCTGCGTGGCAGACTTCAGACTACACACACGTCCAGTTATGTGCCTTAACCACATTCAGCAGCTCCTTAATTTGGCTCCCAAATTAAGGATGCCTGCGACTCCCTCCTTTCCTACCCCTTGACTTCCTATTATATATGCGGTTATCCAGCCAATTAAACTGCAGGTTTCCAAACATATTCTCACATTTCCCCAGCTCCGCTTATGTTGTTCTCTCACCTGTAATGCCTTCCTTTTTTACCCTACTTCCGTTTCTTTCTCCTTCAAATTTCTTCTCACTTTCACTTTGAGCCATGTCCCTCATGAACATATACAAATAATTCCGTCCAAAATGTTAGCAAATCAAATACAACAGTGTATAAAATGATAGCACATCATAACCAAGTAGGGTTTATCCCGGGAATGTAAGGTTGCTTTAGTGTTCAAAAAATCAATTTATGTAATTCATTATATCAGTTTTCCATTGCTGTGTAAAAGGTTACCACAAACTTAGCAGTTCAAAAGAGCACAACTTTATTATCTTACAGTTTCTGTAGATCACAAGTGCAAGCACAGCGCGACTAGATTCTCTGCTCAGGGTCTCACCAGCCTGCCATCAGAGCTGGCCAGAGAGTCGTGGCCTTTGTGAGGTTCTCAGGGTTAAGGTTCTCTTCCAAGCTTGAAATTTCCAAAGCCCTTTCTTGTACTTCTTTCCACAGCCTGTTTTGGTTTAGAAGTACTTGTGTCTTTGTCTTCTCCCCACCACATCCTCTACCCTGAAGGCAGAAAACCATACTCTCCATTCTGTTTTGTGGGATTGAACTGAGACGTTCAAGCGTACTGGTACTTTCCTTTTCTGCTCGAGCATTTTGCAACAGTGAACAAGGAGAAAGTCATCCTATGCATTATACGTTTCTACCATTTTGCCACCGTACTCGCCTGCATGCTTCCCATTTGGCAGTACTTTCCCCAGCCTGGCAGTCGGCATTTCTGACAGCTGTTTGGCATGGTTTTCAAGCAGAGATAGCCACCTGTAAGCGGTGCATTGCCACACAGCCCATTACTGCTCCAGAGCTGGTGATGGCAGCAGCAATTACGATTATTTATTTATAGTCTAATGG
The DNA here is from genome assembly GCA_963575035.1 of Avahi laniger. Classification (NCBI taxonomy): domain Eukaryota; kingdom Metazoa; phylum Chordata; class Mammalia; order Primates; family Indriidae; genus Avahi; species Avahi laniger. The sequence goes on along the minus strand of CAUYSK010116916.1, from coordinate 5,203 downwards.
AGCCAAAGCACTTTTTTAGAACTTTTACCTGAACATAGGTCTACCATTTCCAGATAAAACTATCATTTTAAGAAATTGCATCCTGCAAATTGAACTGGACAAAGACATAGCTGAGAAACTGGAACAATACGCACACCCTCAATTAGAAGGCTATCCTTTGGCACATAGGTCTAAGTGATTCTATACTTCTCCCCCCATCTCAGCTGTACTTACTTCTTTTCATTTCCAAGTAACGGGTGCAGGCAAAAAATTGCACTGTGGGAGCAGCCAGGGACTCTACCGCCCTTCTCCCATAGAGATCTCTAGATGGATGAAGTAAGCCAGTTAAGGAGGTTCTGGTACACAATACTAGTTAATAGCTCAGGCTTTGGAGCCCAACTGTCTGGGTCTGAGTCCCTAGATTGAATCCCAGGACATGTTTTTTAATATTTTTTACCTCAATTTACTTATCTGTAAAATGGGATCAATAATAACACTTATCTCATAAGCTTATTCCAAAGACTAAATGAGTTAATTCTTTTAACAGTTATTATTCTCATCCGTAGAACTGTTATTCTAAACCTAGGCTGTATATTCAAATTAACTGGAAAGATTTTGAAAAATGCAAATGCTCAGAGCTCCATCCTAGATCAGGACTACTCAGCTGTGGCACCATTGATATTTTGATCTGGAGAATTCTTTATTGGTGGGGAGGTTTCTCTGTGCATTGTCAGATGTTTAGCAGCATTCCTGGCCTTTTCCCATTAGATACCAATAGCAACCATTGTTCCCCCAAACTGTGACAACCAAAAATGTTTCCAGACATTGCTAAATATCTATCTCCTGGGGAGCAAATCGACCCCAGCTGAGATCTACTGCCCAGATCAATTAAATCATGGTCTCTGGAGGAAGAGGGTTGGGCCTGGGTCTTCCCAATGACAGATCCAGGTTTTGTGAGGCTTGAAGCTTATAAAATTTGTGGGTCCTTCTTTAAGAAAAAGAACATAAATTACAAATACAAATTTAGGTATAGAAGTGAATATTTATTTAGAATGAGTAAAGAAATGACAACAAAATACTAAAGCCTTGGAGAGTCATAGCCCATTCATTTGACATCACCGAGAGCAATTTACCAGCAGAAATTCTTCTTGATCACAATCTGGCTTTCTCTCCCCACCTAGAACACTCTACTAGTCTCAGCATTCACAGGACTCTGGGTGAGTGAGAGGCCCTGAAGTTTAAGTGTCCTGAGCAAGCTTCATGGTGAATCCACCTCTAGGTCTTCCCCTGCTGTGGTGTACTAGCCCTGGATGGAGTCCCAGCCCAGCAGAGCATGCATAAGGCCCATGAGGCCCAGCTGCTTTAATCACAATTTCATAAAACTTGGCACTGGGAGATAGATCGGAGGAGGGCAAGGAGCATAGCAAAAGGGAATTGAGATTGAGCCAAAACCTAAAGTCTCGAGTACACTGACCCTGGACTAGAAATTTAAGGAGTTCCAGCCTCAGCACTGATAACCTGGGCAGGCTAACTGGTTGAAACTGGAGGCCAGGCAGCGAGGAGAGGTGAGCCTCGTACTCAACATGATCACCCCTCCATGCATTCCTCAGGAACATTGATTTCCAGGTCTGCCTGGAAACCAAATGAACCAGGCAACGAATAGGCAGGCCACACAGGCACCCAGCAGCCATAACTAGGGAGCCAGACTCCAGGTTTTAGAGAGTAGGCTTACTTCTCAGCTCCATGAGATGAGGTTGTGGGGAGCGACCAAGCCTGTAAAATACTGAACTCCTTGCATCAGTCAGGATGGGTTCCAGAGCTACGTGTGAGAAGGAGTGGCTAGGACTGGGTCTGGGGGTCAGCAGTGAACTCAGCTGGGAACTGCAGAGGATGAGAGAATGAGGCCAAGGCTGACTCGGGGTAATGACCACTAAACAGTAGCTCTCTTGATCCTGCGGATGGAGTTAGGTAGACCCTGCAAGCTCTTCATAACATCAGCAAGGGGGGCTCCATGGAAGCATCATGGAAACTGCTAAGATAAAGGGTTGAAATTCAGGGTTTTCTGGACCCAGGAAATTAAGAGTTGGACCCTGCAGTCATCCCAGCACAATTTGGGGCGGCCAGATACTCACTTTATCAGAATTGGAGATGCAGACTGCTTGACTATGAACTTTGCTCCTCAAGGTTAGAAGTGTGCACCAAGGATCATGTATGGTAGCTATTTCCACTGATTGCTATCTTTAGCACACTTAATAGAGAAGATCTATATTATCAACATTATTACCGCTTGTTGTTTCAGTAACCAAAACTCATGACAAGTTCAATGCCTTCATTCTAAAAAGAATAGACACATTTTCATCTGGAATTTCCCTAGTGTAGAGTTTTGGGTGGGGTTTTGGGGGAGATTGAGGACATCACGTGTGATGCAATCAGGCAAGGCAGAAGGGAGATTTCTGGTCTACTTCCCTGGAAAACTGTACTTATCTCCTCATCCTACCTGTGTTCCAGTTGTCCTTGAGGTCGGCTGCATGTGCTCTAACCTTTATATTACAAAGCCTCAAATAAGGGGCAAACTGCAAACTAAGAAGGTATGTGTAGTTAATACCCTAGTCAAACAAGTCATGCCAATGAACCAACAGAATCCCCATTCTGGCTCCAAGTGTTCTTCTAATCGTGGGTGATGGAATCACTCTGGTAATCTAGAAAATTAATTTTAAACAGTGATTTCCTCCTCTTCCTGTTCTTTTAGGAAATATTTTATCAGAATTTCTTTCTGGACACAGGTCCATCTTCTTCTCTCTTTCCTTGCCCACCCGCTGGTAATCCTATGTTGACCAGACTAGTGTGCTGTGGTGTCAGCCTAGCTCACAGCAACCTCAAACTCCTAGTCTCAACATAGTGAGACTGTCTAAAAAATAAATAGGCCGGGCGCGGTGGCTCACGCCTGTAATCCTAGCACTCTGGGAGGCCGAGGCGGTTGGATCATTTGAGCTCAGGAGTTTGAGACCAGCCTGAGCAAGAGTGAGACCCCGTCTCTATTAAAAATAGAAAGAAATCAGCTGGACAACTAAAAATAAATAGAAAAAGTTAGCCAGGCATGGTGGTGCATGCTTGTAATCCCAGCTACTTGGGAGGCTGAGGCAGAAGGATTGCTTGAGCCCAGGAGTTTGAGGTTGCTGTGAGCTAGGCTGACACCACGGCACTCTACGCAGGGCAGTAGACTGAGACTCTGTCTCAAAAATAAAATAAAATAAAATAAAGTGGTCCGAAGAAGGCAATGCTAAGAAGAAAAGCAAAAAGTCTGGATTATTATCTAACCAGAACTTCAAACCATCCCTTAAGCAATGAGGACAAGTTGCATAATAACATTAGAAGTATGTTTTTTTTTCCCCCAAATTAACCAAAGTGTTCCCTGTCCTAGTCCTTATTCTAGAAACTCATGTTTTCTATAGGAAGTTGCTGTCTTATTCTTTTGGGTTTTCAGATTTGTTATTTGCAAAGAACAATGTTTAGCTCTTTCTTTGAATTATGTTAATTCTCTAACACTACCTCTCTCTATGCTTTCTCTTCTGACCCTCTCTGATAACATTTTAGAGTCCTGAAGTTTCACCCCGCTCCCTGAAAAACAAGCTGCTGTGGCCATCCACAGCACGCTAAAATGAAGGTTACAAAGGAGTCAGAGAATTGATCCTAAGAAGATCTCTTTAGTTGCTGTTTCCCCAACTGTGTTGAAATCCGATCCTGAGTCCGTCAGAGCCAGGCCTGTCTGGCCTTGACATCGGCACTCTATCCACTCTTTTGAGGGATAGAGGGATGGAGGGATGGAGGGTTTGAGGGAATTCAATATCGGCTTTCATACTTTTGAATGTAACTCTACGTCGAGGTATTATTAATAGTTAATAAGGTAATATCCTGAAAATATCTATAATAGCTACTTCTCAGGGTTGCAGTGAGGAATAAACATAATGCATATAAAGTGTCTGACACATCAGTGATATTTATTAAGTAGTAATTATTATTGATACTATGAATTTGCTCCAACTCTAGAGTCAGACAGATCTCACTTAAGTCCTAGTCCTGGTTGTGTGATATTGAGCGATTTATTGAAAGTCGCAAAGGCTCAGTTTCCTCATCTATGAATGGTAGGAAGTAGTCCCTACTTCGTAGCATTGTCATGAAGATTAATGTGATAATGCTATGATAAGACATTTAGCATTATGCCTATCACTTTGTACATGATTAGTTATTATATGAATGTCATTATGAGGCTCTTAATATTCTGTTTTTATTTTGTTTCTCCTTAATGTCATCACACATGCTATTTCCTTGTTAACGACTCTACATGTCTTTTTTTTTTTTTTCCTGTTGACATATCTGTGCTTTAGAGATTCTGAAATCTACTTGGAAGAATTCCACTGGATTCCTTCCTTCTGGTCCTCATTGTTCGAATGAAGGTATAGTATTTGTCAGGAATCTTAGTTACTGAAACAACAGCAGTAGTAATGTTGATAATATAGGCACTCTCTGTTAAGTGTGCTAAAGATAGCAATGAGTGGAAATAGCCTACATGGTCCTGGAGCACCCATCTAACCTTGAGGAGCAAAGTTCATAGCTAAGTAGTCCTCATCTCCAGTTCTGATAAAATGAATATCTGGCCAACCCAAATTGTGGTAGAGTGACTGCAGGGTCCAATTCTTGATTGCATGGGTCTGGAAAACCCCTAATTTCAATACTTTGTCTTGTAGAACTAAGACTAAATGAGAATTAAAAGAGCGATTATAGTTTATAATGTCTATATACTCAGGCAGTATAGATATGGTAAAACTTCAAAAATAGAATTGGACAGGAAGAGTGAACACATATGTAAAAGTTATTTTTAAATCATTCTCACTAACTATAATTGTAGTGGTAGTTAGTATTCTGATACTGACTGTTCAATGTTGAATAAAGTATGTAATTATGAAGTTTTCTATCATCCCATGTGTCCTTAGCAACCAGGACTCTTGGCATGGAATAAAGATAATACAAATGTAATAAAAATGTAATGTAAAAAAATGTAAAAATGCAATAAAGATGTAATATAGAAAATGTCAAAAGAAAGTAATAAATAAACAACAACAACAGGCAGGGCGCGGTGGCTCATGTCTGTAATCCTAGCTCTCTGGGAGGCCGAGGCGGGCGGATTGCTTGAGCTCAGGAGTTCGAAACCAGCCTGAGCAAGAGC